>JAXIVJ010018533.1:0-22885 GCA_036785665.1 Chirona hameri
ACTGGAACAGGACCCCTGTATAGGGGCCTGTTCCCGTCACGCCTCTAACTTCCTCTAACTTCCTCCAAGTGGCTCCAAACTTGCAACTGTCCTGTGCAATAGGATACGACAGTTGCAAGTTGGGAGTAAACTTTGAGGAGGGTTAGAGGGCGCGACGGTAACAGGGCCCATAGAGGGGGGCAACCGGAGGAGGTTGGAGGAGTACGTTTTATGGCGCGGCTGATACATTTCTTAATGTCAACAGATACCCAACCTTGGACGCAAACAGCTGTTACTTCTTCGAACGCCTCCTATCGTTTCCTGTGGCGGCTCCCACACGGCTGCTCTGGGCTGCTCCAAGTTGCTCTAAAACTCCTCGTGGGAGGTGCCACGGGGGACAGACCCGAATTTGACCCGTCATGAAATAAAAGTGAACAAAAAAAGAAAATTGGAAACCTAAATTGTGTAATGTAAAATAAAACTCACCTCCCAAATCTGTAAAGTGGTGGTATTGGGGCTTAATTATGTGGACTGCTGTGTTTTTACTGTCAGGGTCTCTCAAGAGGCGCAGATGCCCCCAACAGGAGGCCCTGTTCACAGTGTTGTTGCTGTTATGGCTCCCATCACCAAGAAGGCAGAGCATGTCAGCCAATTGAAAGAGAGCAGCAGGGTCCTGGACTGATGACATCCTGCTTTTCTGCAGCTCTTGTGGTCACTCAGGAGTCAGGAGTAGCCACAGAACAGCTTTGACATGAATAATGCACATTTGACAAAGTCTACACATTGTTTGTGTTCATATTATCATTCACTGAAAGTTGTTTTCCCCTGTTACCAGAAATGACAACTCATGCATTTTCATGCATTTGATTGGATTTAGAAAACACAGGTTTATCAGAGAAAGTAGGTAACCATTTACCATTCATTGTGAATATCACACACCATCTAGCAGATGCCATCCGTGGCCACAAAGGTGTTCAAAGTTGGTAAAGGAAATCAGCCACTTGTATAATGTGGTTTTAAACTGAGATAGCAGTTTTGCAAGTTTCATTTGGTTGAAAGTCTACTCTATTTGGTTGTACAGGACTATCCTGCTGAATATTTTTATGTTTTATCCTGAAATTTGCCTCTGTGTTGAAAATGTTTGTCCCTGTGTTGAAAAGCTTCATATGGTGACATGTGTGAAAAGCAGAGTTTACTGGACCAGCGAGCGAACCCTTCATCAGATCAATGATGACAATATTATGCTAGTTATGTAAAGAATTATAGGATATTCATTATTACGAGCGAGCGCTTCGCGCTCGCTCGTCTTTCCGTGGTATATGGGGAAAATCTGAATATGAGCGGCCCGACCCGACCAGGCCCGTGGCGACGCTTTTTGAGAAGCTAATATCTCTGCAACCGCACGTCTGATTGACAAGCGAGCTTCTTTTGCTGAGCAGCCCCATCCAACCTACCCTGTTTGGAGGACCAGTGCCGACTCACGTGGGTGAACACTACTGCGCGTGGGCGCGTGCCGCGTGAGGGGGTGTTGGAAGTTGTTTCCCTCGCAATAACTCCCGCAACGGCTGAGCCGATTGTGTTCAAATTTGGTGTGTGGTTACGGACTCCTCAGCCGCCACTTTCCCACAGGTTAGTGGTGGGGTGCCCTCTGCACGTGCGCACGTGCACACCCCTATTCTATATTTCAGGAACGGCTGAGCCGATTGTGTTTCAAATTTGGTGTGTGTGGTTAGGGACCCCTCAGCCGCCGCTTTCCCACAAGTCAGGGATGGGGTGCCTCTGCACGTGCGCACCCCTATTCTATATCGCAGGAATGGCTCAGCCGATTGTGTTCAAATTTGGTATGTGGTTAGGGGGCCTCTCAGCCGCCACTTTCCCCACAAGTCATGGGTGGGGTGCCTCTGCACGTGCGCACGTGCACACCCCTATTATATATCGCAGGAACGGCTGAACCGATTGTGTTCAAATTTGGTGCGTGGTTAGGGGACCTCTCAGCCGCCACTTTCCCACAAGTCAGGGGTGGGGTGCCTCTGCACGTGCGCACGTGCACACCCCCTATTATATATATCAGGAACGGCTGAGCCGATTGTGTTCAAATTTTGTGCTTGGTTAGGGACCTCTCAGCCACCACTTTCCCACAAGGCAGGGATCGGGTGCTTCTGCACGTGCGCACGTGCGGACCCTTTTTGTATCTTAGAAACTACTTGCCCGATGGAGTTGAAATTCACCATACATTTTCTTCGCGCTCGCTCGTTCATCGCCAACTTCGGCGTCTTACTGGTATTAGTACATACTACTTTGATACATAATTATTTTTACATAAGTTCCAAGTTTGATATATTTTCTTTTTGAAGCACAAAATGCCATAACAACATGCACTATTGAAATGCACGCCACTTCTGGCAATCCATACCTACTGAATATGTGAGTCTATGTTTTTTTTTTTAAATATATTGCTTTTGGAGAGAGAAAAAAAGTTTGTTGGGGGTATATCTTGATAAGTTTGTCATACCAATACCATATTAAAAATTGTCAAGCACTATATATAACCCTTATTGGCACATGCACAGCGATTTGGCAAAGTGGGTGGTTTCCTTTAAAAATACCTCTGCCTTACTGGTTGTGACAACCTCAATGCCTTGAACAGGCCTAGGGTAACATAATGATCTAGCCAGTAGCCAAACTCAAACTTGACTTTCAAAACTACTATCTCAGTTTAACACTACATTATATAAAGAATATGTTTTTTGTATCACGGCCTCACACTTCTGAACAAGATCCGGTGTATATCTGAGCCAGAGGCACTTGCCCCATGGTCTGGTGATAAACCAGACACGACATTCACCATCGCTCCACTAGGCAGTCGGATCAGCTTTGTGACCCCTCAGATAAGATCTGAGTCGGGGAAAGCGTAGGTTTTTTATACTCTATCGTGACCAAATGCAACGGCCTGCCAGCAGCCATGCGTGATATGCAGCCCTCACTTTTCAAAGGCGAGGTGCGAAGATGGCTCTTAAGAAGTCAGTTTGGTGACGATGACTGATATGTCTATACATAAATACTGTGACACAATGTGACATCGTGCGCCTACTGTGAATGCCTGACTCCAGATTGTTCGCTGCTTATGCTTTTATGACTCGAGGTGCATAATAGCCGTGTTTCACGGAGCTACCTCATGATGTGTATAAATAAATACATAAATTATAAAAGTGACTGATTTCCTGTAACGATTTTGAACACCTTTTTTTCTTCTTTTTTATAAATTTAGTCCGAATGTTTTGTATGGATGGATTTCCGAGGTCAGGACCCGCGCTAAGCAGAGCTTGTTGTGCAGGTCCTGACCTCACCACCCGATCAAGCAATTCCTGGCGTCCGGCAGAATTTAGAGACGAAAGTTGTACGTGCCCGACATACCTGGACACGGTCCGCCCTGCTCACTGACGTCACCTGACCTTGAGTGCAACCGCTGCCACCGGCCGCAGGCCATCCCAGTCAGGAGCAAATAGCGAGCGCCGAAGCGACTCGAGCCCGGGCTGCCACTACCGGGATAGGTCAGAAGTCCAGCGCTCTACCGACTGAGCTACAGGGGCGGACTTCTACGGGGGCGGACCTTTGTAGCCACTGATGGCATCTGCTAGATAGTGTGTGATGTTCACAATGAATGGGTACCTACTTTCTCTGATAAACCTGTGTTTTATAAAGGGGATAATTTTTGGTCTACCTATTTGTAAGGACATTTGCGGTAAAATTACCTTCTTATCTGGTATTTTCACTGTTGTGGCATTTCACCTCAAGGCTCAATCTGTGGTATTTCATCTCAAGGCTCAATCTGTGGTATTTCACCTCAATCTGTAGTACCTATTTAACCCGCGCCGTGCCGGTGCTCGGCGCTACCTTCATCGTGCCCAGGGGGGGGGGGGGTGTTTCGACCCCCCCCCCCCCCTCTAACTCGGCTCCTATGCGGGACGTAGATAAAAAACGAAAACACCGTTCGAAAGCTCGTCAAAATGCATTTTGAAACTATTTCAGGCATTTTTTTATCAAGTCAATATTGAGGTCACCAGAGGTCATCAAGGGTCAGATTTTCCCGTGTTAGGACTTCGCTCCAGAAACCCCAGATATGTCACAGGAACTATGACAGCTAGGAACACGCGGAAACAAGTAATGGAAAGCTATTTAAAAATTCAATCGCTTAGGTTACCACAGATTCAAGCTCAGGTCAATAGTTTAGGCTCCAGAGCTCATCAAATGTCAAAAAGGCTATTTTGTTTAGCAAAACAGCTTTCACAAATATATTTTTACCTAATAAAGATAGGGCAATACTTTTGACGCCATCGTGTTTGTCTTTTCAAGGCGCTTTACATCATATGCATGATGACCAGGTTAGGTCAACTTAAAAAATGATGTCAAGTCAAGGTCAAGTGGTCATCATGTCACCAATGATGTCATCATGTGATGGTGCACGTTGGGAGACGTGCCTCGACGAGACAAACACATTGGTGCCAGTTTCACTTCTCTATCTTGATTTTGTCGAGAGTTATTGGCAACAAAATGTTGGTGACCTCAGATGACCTCATCTGACCCTGCAGGGTCACTGAACATAAATTGCACCTGAAACTTCAAGAATGGCCTATGATAACATGATCCAGAAGGAATTTGGCTGATATAATTCGTATCCTCAGAATAGGAAGCATTTGATTATTTCCCCATTGACTTATAGGAGGTATATATTTGGGAGGTCACGAAATTGACCCGACCTTAGGCCACCAATATACAAAATCCGAGATAAACAAATTGTAGGTACCATTGCGCTTATGAAATCCTGTAAGTACGAAATCGATCGGCCAAAAACTGTGGCTGTGGTACGACCAGAAACATTTTTAGAGGTGGGGGTCACGTGACCTGGCCTGGTGACTTGACCTGCTGAGATGACCCGAGGTAAAACAAATTATCACTATGTGGCTAATTGATGTCCCAACACCTGTGCCAAAAACGGCGGCGCGTTTTTTCGCTATCCTCGAAAAACCTTAGGGGGTGTCTAAGCGCCCCCCCCCCCCCCCGGCAAGGCGCGGGTTAACTAAAACCAGCGATTTTTGTGGCGATTTTTTTAACAAAGATTTTATCCAAAGATCTTAAAATATGTTTTATATAATCATCTTGTTTTGTCTACAAAATGGGAGTCCGGGGGGGGGGGGCGAGAGCCGCAGCGCAGCAAGCGAATGTGAGCGGAGCGTTCTAAACGTGGGTCCCTGCGACCGTAATTGCTGAAAAGGTTAGGTCAGGTTTGATTATGTTATTACAATTGTTTCCTGCCACACCCTGGTCAATGGGGATCGTCTGCAGTGTCAAGGACAGTCATATTTACTGAAGGTATACTAGTTTTACCACAGAAGACTAATAATTACCACACTAGTTATTAAAATGTTCCCCAAAATACCAGAGAAGCAGGTGAAATACCAGACAATGCACTAAATACCACAGCAGTCTTTTTTAACTCAGGAAAAATTACCACCCTTTTCTAAATCCAGTCAAATACATGAATATGCAAGAGTTGTCATTTCTGGTAACAGGGAAAAAAACTTTCAGTGAATGATAATATCAACAAAAACAATGTGCAGACTTTGTCAAATGTGCATTATTCATGTCAAAGCTGTTCCAGGGCCTCAAAATCCATATAGTTGACTCTCTCAGCTCACATATCACTGCCAGAAAGCAGCCAATAAGGCAATGGCTTCACTCAGATTGCTCAGGAATGCCTTTGATAGACTGACTATGACTAATTTCAGAATAGCCTACACCAGCCCCCACCGTATGTTTGACATTCCTAAGTGATGTCACTAAAGTCATGGTCCATGGCCATGACTTAACACATGAGCCAATGGGGAAATTGGTGTTTTGGGGATGGCCTCATGAAGATCCTACTCTAAAAATGTTGGCTTGTCCTACCTTTATGGATTGGTGGAGATGTGCTGATTCCAAAGCCCGGTCAGTTTGGTCATATAGTCCCCAGTCATAAAGTCTTGGTCATACAGCCTTAGTACAGTCATAGAGCTTCAGAATCAGTGACATATGATGTCAACCTTTTGTTATAGTAACCTTGGCCTACACCACATATGTCAGGCCTCACCTTGATTGTTGCCTTCAAGCCATTAGACCCTACATGCAACAAAACTTCCAAGCACTAGAGAGAGGGCAAAGGGCAACACAACTAGTCAAAGAAGCCTGGCATCTACCATATGAAGAAAGGCTCAGGCGTTTGAACATATCCAGGATGAAGGAGAGGGCAACAGGAGGAGATTTAATTGAAACCATTGATCATGACTGGTAAACTGAAAGTGGACCCAACTCATTTCTTTGAACAAAACACAAGTACCAGGACAAGAGGACATCACCTGAAGCTGCTGAAGAAGCATCCCACCCTCAAGGGAAGAACCAAGCATGGAACAGTTCACCAGAAGATGTTGTATCAGCAAACACAACAAATGCCTTCAAAACCAAGCTCAACCAATACCGGGCCTCAGCAAGATGAAATCCTCCTTCCTAGACACACTGCCTAAATTACATGGGCTCCAAATAGACATTGTCTAATTAGTCTGCCCTGCAAGTCTGCCCATTAACTTAAACCTAAACCTTCAGACCATGAAACTTCTGACTTCATCTGACAAAAACTTCTGAGCCCAATGCTCTGGACTGAGCAACTACACTGCAAAGCAACCTTTGGGGATAGTTGAATGTCAACATAATAATTACCTATTTCAGTACCTAGTGTAAATTACTGTAACATTGGAAATGCTGCATTATTGGAAATGAAGCTGACTTCATGATATCAGGGTAAATTGGTGCTCATCCTCACCACTACTTGCATGAACTGTCCATTCTTTGGAGAGGGGTTCAGACTAAAGCTGCTACTTTTCAGGTGTGACTACCCACACCGTGCTGCAAACAATGTTCAACTACCCACCACTACCCACATGCTCAAATAAGCTGTCAACTACACACAACTACCCTCAACATAAATTGTACTATCTTGGGATTCAAGAAAATTAAAGCAAAAACCTTTAAATTATGCAAATTCATGCAATAAACTTGAATGACATTGCTGAAATGAAAGCGCAGTCACTGAAATAAGTTAAAAACTTTCCTTATTTGAAAAGTTAAAAATTCTTCTACCTGCCAACTACCCACTTCAGCCAAATGATTGCTTGTGCTACCCACAACTACCCACGTGGGTAGTAGTAACTACCCGCCTCGTGGGTAAGCGGGTAGAAAAGTGGCACCTCTAGTTCGGACCCAGCTAGTTCGAGCTGTTTGGTCGGTTAGGACTCATTACCTCTTGAGCCCAGGCGTTCAGGAGTGGTTAATTTATCCACCGTACTGTGCAAATTAGTGCAATAATTGCGAGCAATGATACATCCAGTGAAATTTTCAGCGGGGAGAGCCGTGCTTTTCGTCTTGCCGACGGCAACCACTTGTTTGTTTTTTTCTCGCACGGAACAAGACTGCATAAGCGTATCATCTGCGTCATTGGTGTCTCAAAAAGTGATGCCAAATGATTCCATATTAGGTAATTTTCACACACAAAAATCTCACGGCCCGAGGCCTGTTCGGCATCTAATAATGTTATTGGCTTAAAGGGAAATAATGACCTTTTTCCACAAAAATGGAGTTAGCACTTGAAATCGCCAGACGAGACCAAAATATATTGTAAATTCATCACATTTTGCATGAAAACTTTCCTACCGAAAGATATTTCAAGTTAAAGTTGATAAGCGTTCCACACTTTTAACGACCGGTACTTGCAAGTACTTTTGGTCCTCATCAAACTGCGGGCTTTTCCCGTATTGTTTTTTTTAACGCAATGGAGTGGAAAATATATTGTGCGTTCTACTCGTGATTATATGCCCGGCGATCTTCTAAAACTAACAGCGAATGGAAAAAGTGGGAATAAAATCGGAAGCTCATCGATGCACATCAACGGCGGCATAGTTAGTGGTTGCGACCCTCAATTTTTGAAAATCGATTCATTTGTTTTCAACATTAGGAGTATTGTATAATTTGTCTGTGGCTGTATATAACACTATGCTTTATATTATCATGAAAAATAATGATTTTTCCCCAAAAAACTAACAAACAATAACACAAAACTGGCAATTAAATCAGAAGCTCATCGATGCACATCGACGGCGACCTATTTAGCGTCGGCGATTTGTTTACAAAGTCATTGTCATGCTTCTCGGCGCACTTAACCATTGTGGCGAGTTGTAGCGAGTAGCGCTTTCGTTCTCCATGGCAACCAGGCGTGAGCCAATGAAAAGCCAGAACGTATTCCCTTTCTGGCTTTTGATTGGCTAACGCCTGGTTGCCATGGAGAATGAAAGCGCTACTAGCGTGTGTCCGAGCAGCGCTCAGTTTGATCGGAAACGTCACAGAGCCTCCAAAAATGCCGCACACTCGATGTAAACAATGGTAGGGAAGGACGAATTTGTCAATGACCTTCATGAAGTACACAAGGTACTTGTTTTGTATTTTTTCCAAACTTACAACTTTCAATATGGGAATAATTTTATTTAATTCTTAAATTTAAATACAATAATTGTAAAATCATAGCGGTAGCCTAAGAAATTGTTGCTAACAAAATCAAAAGGTCATTATTTCCCTTTAAAGGGAAATAATGACCTTTTTCCACTAAAATGGAGTTAGCACTTGAAATCGCCAGACGAGATCAAAATATATTGTAAATTCATCACATTTTGCATGAAAACTTTCCTACCGAAAGATATTTCAAGTTAAAGTTGATAAGCGTTCCACACTTTAAACGACCGGTACTTGCACTATTTCTGACCTTTTGTCAAGTACTTTTGGTCCTCATCAAACTGCGGGCTTTTCCCGTATTGTTTTTTTTACGCAATGGAGTGGAAAATATATTGTGCGTTCTGCTTGTTGTGATTATATGCCCGGCGATCTTCTAAAACTAACAGCGATTGAATAAAGTGGCAATAAAATCGGAAGCTCATCGATGCACATCAACGCGGCATAGTTAGTGGTTGCGACCCTCAATTTTTGAAAATCGATTCATTTGTTTTCAACATTAGGAGTTGTGTATAGTTTGTCTGTGGCTGTATATAACACTATGCTTTATTTTATCATGAAAAATAATAATTTTCCCCAAAAAAACTAACGAACAATAACACAAAACTGGCAATTAAATCAGAAGCTCATCGAAGCACATCGACGGCGACCTGTTTAGCGTCGGCGATTTGTTTACAAAGTCATTGTCATGCTTCTCGGCGCACTTAACCATTTCGGCGCACTTGGCGAGTTGTTCCTGATTAGTATACCCAAGTCCCGTAGCAGGTTTTGTTAATGACGTCACTGGTGCCATTCTTGTGTAGCATTGCAAAATATATCTGATTTCGAGTTGAAAGCTAATTAAAGACTTATTCAAATTATTGTTTTTAAGTTTGAATTTTCTTGTTAATCATTATTAAAGGTATTTTATCACTGTATTTCATAGTAGTTGACACTTCAGAAACTTGTGACGTAATAATATTGTATCCAATATGCATTTCCCTCACCTTTTGCTATTGTGGCGCAGTGCCGAGTGCTTTGCGAATACTAGCTTGCCTGGGGTTCAATTCATTCCGCTCTTATTTTATTCGAGTTGGTATAGTTTGCATGTTGTTGTTATTCATGACTTATACTGATAGTCAGTCATGCATTACGGATGCTTCACGGATTGCTTCACGGATCAGAGTGCTGCTCGAACGCACGCTAGTAGCGCTTTCGTTCTCCATGGCAACCAGGCGTGAGCCAATGAAAAGCCAGAATGTATTCCCTTTCTGGCTTTTGATTGGCTGACGCCTGGTTGCCATGGAGAACGAAAGCGCTACTAGCGGGTGTCCGAGCAGCGCTCAGTTTGATCGGAAATGTCACAGAGCCTCCACAAATGCCGCACTCGATGTTAACAATGGTAGGGAAGGACGAATTTGTCAACGACCTTCATGAAGTACACAAGGTACTTGTTTTGTATTTTTTCCAAACTTACAACTTTGAATTTGGGAATAATTTTATTAAATTCTTAAATTTAAATAAAATAACTTTAAAAACATAACGGTAGCCTAAGAAATTGTTGCTAACAAAATCAAAAGGTCATTATTTCCCTTAGGGAAATAATGACCTTATGATTTTGTTAGCAACAATTTCTTAGGCTACCGTTATGGTTTAAAATTATTTTATTTAAATTTAAGAATTAAATAAAATTATTCCCAAATTCAAAGTTGTAAGTTAGGAAAAAATACAAAACAAGTACCTAGTGTACTTCATAAAGATCATTGACAAATTCGTCCTTCCCTACCATTGTTTACATCGAGTGCGGCATTTTTGGAGGCTCTGTCACGTTTCCGATCAAACTGAGCGCTGCTCGGACACACGCTAGTAGCGCTAGTAGCGCTTTCGTTCTCCATGGCAACCAGGCGTCAGCCAATCAAAAGCCAGAAAGGGAAACGTTCTGGCTTTTCATTGGCTCACGCCTGGTTGCCATGGAGAACGAAAGCGCTACTAGCGTGCGTTCGAGCAGCGCTCTGATCCGTGAAGCAATCCGTGAAGCATCCGTGATGCATGACTGACTATCAGTATAAGTCATGAATAACAACAACATGCAAACTATACCAACTCGAATAAAATAAGGGCGGAATGAATTGAACCCCAGGCAAGCTAGTATTCGCAAAGCAAAAAGCAAGCAAAGCAAAGAAAGTTTTCATGCAAAATGTGATGAATTTACAATATATTTTGGTCTCGTCTGGCGATTTCAAGTGCTAACTCCATTTTTGTGGAAAAAGGTAATTATTTCCCTTTAAGTGACGTCACACTTTCGGTGGCGTCATGACACTTTTGAAGACGTCATAGATAGGCCGAATATTCCTTGGACAAATGCATTTGCAATGAAGAAGTGGCTTGTAAAAAATGCAGCAGCCATTCTATATGCTTTCTGATTTATGTTTTTACGAGCGAGCACGTTTGCTCGTCCTTCCGTGGTATATGGGAAAAATCTGATTATGAGCGGCCCGGCCCGGCCTGACCCGTGGCGACGCTTTTGAGAAGCTCATATCTCTGCAACCACACGTCCGATTGACAAGCTGACTTCTTTGCTAAGCAGCCCCATCCAACCTACTCTGTTTGATACCAGTGCCGACTCATGTGGGTGCCTACCACTGCGCGTGGCGCGTACCGCGTGAGGGGTGTTGAAAAGTGTTTTCTCGCAAAAACTCCGCAAGGGCTGAACCGATTGTGTGCAAATTTGGTGTGTGGTTAGGGACCCCTCAGCCGCCAATTTTCCACAAGTCATGGGTGAGGTGCCTCAAGGGTGGTAAAAGTGATTTGAGTGGCCCCGACCAAAAGTGGCACATACAAATATGACCCCAGCACAGCTGTGACTTATGAGAAAGGTTACTGGGGTCATTTTTTTACTTCACATGCTCACATCATCCCTATATTTTAACCAGCGCCGTGCCGGGGGAGTTTTTTTTTCGCGGATAACGCAAAAACAGAGAAGCGCAGCGCAACCATTTTTGGCACAGCTGTTTGTGCATCAATTTTCCACATTATGTTTAAAAAAAATCCTCGAGTCATCTTAGGTCAAGTCACCAAACCAGGTCACGTCACCCCACCTCCCCCAAAAAAACTTGTGGTCGTACCACAGTCGCAGTTTTGGAATGCTCGGTTTTACATTTACAGGATGTCATAAGGTCACATATATCTACAATTCGTGTACCTTGTATTTTTAATATCAGCAACCTAAGGTCGGTTTAACCCTATTTGTAACAGGCTCCTGGCTACCCCTATTTGTAACAGGGGGGGGGGCGGATTCCGCCCCCCCCCCCCCGGAGATCTCGAGATCTACCCGTCCGATTTTCAAAAATGAAACGGTGTTTGGTTCCTCTCAACACGATCTACATTTATAAATAATAAAAAAAATCTACATTTTGGATAGGGGGGCAACAGGGGGGCAAAAACGACAAATTTTGGTGGTATTTTTGATTCAACATAGCTTTCATGTTTATCGACCGATTTTAACACAACTAAAAGGAATCGATAGAGATTGAATCGGAAATTGATATATGACGGTGACGCTTGAAAATTCAAAAATCATAGGCGTGTGCAGGTCACTCAATATGGGGGTGAAGTAAATGCGTAATAAAACCATTTTTTGATGTTGTTTTTTTTATAAATGAAATGGTATGTGATTGAGACATTAGAAAAAACAGTTAAAAATCATAATTTTTGCCATAGGCGGTACCAGGTTAGTGAAAAAGGGGGGTAAAATTGGGAAAAATATTAACCGCAGACAAGTTGCTACCCAGCACTATAAATATGTTACTGATCATAGATAGTTCCTTTTTGCATGTTGTACTTCATCATAGGCGTATCCAGGATCCAAACTAGGGCGGCGCAAGACCGTTTGATAAGTATATTATCCGCTATTATGATACTAACTAGTCAACAGTGACTATTTCACTTACAACTTCAATTAACATTGCTTACCCCCCTTTTTACCCTACCTGGACTCGCCTATTACCTTATAATCGTTCGTAGAGTAGCCTGTGGTGCGTGTGTAACGGGGTTTCGCTTCTGCATGGTTCTGCCATTTTGTGTAGCATTGCAACATTTTTTGAAATTTTTGAAAACTCTTTCTCTGGTTAATTTTGGGCCGCTGAATGGAATTACATAAATTTTGAGGCTCTCTGGCTTAATCTGCAACAATTATAACTGCTTGCAACAATTGTCAACAATTTGCAACATTATTAAAATTTTGCTCACGGGTTTTCTTGAGATCAGGAGTCGAAATATGGCATTTTCAGAATGTTATATCCCCGTGTTTTCGAGATAATACTAAATTTTGTGGTTAAAATGCAGATTCGAGCTCAACCTGTACATACATTTTTATTTTGGAGGCAGGTCAATCATCGGCGAGCACATAGGTCGCTGCACGGTTAGGGTGGGGGTGGTGAAATTTAGCGAGTTAATCGGGAATTGGTCCGGTGGAATAAGGTCCGGGTTTCCTTGTCCGTGAGCCGGCACCAATGGCCCTCTGGCTCCTCCTTACATAATTTCACCAACGGCTTGTCTCTCAGATTATCACACCGTGAGTTCTGTAATCGGTTCCATGTATATTCTGCATACCCAGTGCAACGCTACGCTGAGGACGAACTCCCACTGGAACTAACACATTCATACATCCTTTCACTCAGACTCTCCCCAGACATTCACTCAATCATCAATATACTTTGCAGTAAACTGTCAGGTTCGTCTTCCTGACCCCTCCCTCTTTTCCTATCCCCACCAGTGGTGCGTAGTGTTACACAGGGAACGCACCAGGGTAACAGCTGGTTCACTGAGCGAATTTCGTCTCCGATGTACTCAGCTCTTCACTATGGATAACTTTCCACTCTAACTATTAAATCCACCAAATGAAAATATGAATAACCTCACACATGCTTTTCTGTCTGGGTCCATTCCTGCCGCACACTGCTGCTGGGATCCACGACTTACTGCGGTTTCCGTGGTGCCCCAATCGCCAATCCACGCCACCTCAGCACCCTGACTCCTCCTACGGAATTTATCTGAGGTGGATGGCCATTCCGGCCCACACGTCGCCACCCCAGCACCCTGACTCCTCCTACGGCATTTATCTGGGGCGGATGGCCATTCCGGCCCGCACACGTCGCCACCCCAGCACCCTGACTCCTCCTACGGCATTTATCTGGGGCGGATGGCCATTCTGGCTCGCACACGTCGCCACCCCAGCACCCTGACTCCTCCTACGGCATTTATCTGGGTGGATGGCCATTTCGGCCTGCACACGTCACCACCTCAGCACCCTGACTCCTCCTACGGCATTTACCTGAGGCGGATGGCCATTCTGGCCCTCACACGTCGCCACCCCAGCACCCTGACTCCTCCTACGGCATTTATCTGGGGCGGATGGCCATTCCGGCCCGCACACGTCACCACCTCAGCACCCTGACTCCTCCTACGGCATTTACCTGAGGCGGATGGCCATTCTGGCCCTCACACGTCGCCACCCCAGCACCCTGACTTCTCCTACGGCATTTATCTGGGGCGGATGGCCATTCCGGCCCGCACACGTCACCACCTCAGCACCCTGACTCCTCCTACGGCATTTGCCTGAGGCGGATGGCCATTCTGGCCCTCATACGTCGCCACCCCAGCACCCTGACTCCTCATACGGCATTTATCTGGGGCGGATGGCCATTACGGCCCGCACACGTCACCACCTCAGCACCCTGACTCCTCCTACGGCATTTACCTGAGGCGAATGGCCATTCTGGCCCTCACACGTCGCCACCCCAGCACCCTGACTTCTCCTACGGCATTTATCTGGGGCGGATGGCCATTCTGGCCCGTACACGTCACCACCTCAGCACCCTGACTCCTCCTACGGCATTTACCTGAGGCGGATGGCCCTGCTGGCCCTCACACGTCGCCACCCCAGCACCCTGACTCCTCCTACGGCATTTATCTGGGGCGGATGGCCATTCCGGACCGCACACGTCACCACCTCAGATAAATGCCGTAGGAGGAGTCAGGGTGCTGAGGTGGCGTGGATTGGCGATTGGGGCACCACGGAAACCGCAGTAAGTCGTGGATCCCAGCAGCAGTGTGCGGCAGGAATGGACCCAGACAGAAAAGCATGTGTGAGGTTATTCATATTTTCATTTGGTGGATTTAATAGTTAGAGTGGAAAGTTATCCATAGTGAAGAGCTGAGTACATCGGAGACGAAATTCGCTCAGTGAACCAGCTGTTACCCTGGTGCGTTCCCTGTGTAACACTACGCACCACTGGTGGGGATAGGAAAAGAGGGAGGGGTCAGGAAGACGAACCTGACAGTTTACTGCAAAGTATGAAAGATATTGATGATTGAGTGAATGTCTGGGGAGAGTCTGAGTGAAAGGATGTATGAATGTGTTAGTTCCAGTGGGAGTTCGTCCTCAGCGTAGCGTTGCACTGGGTATGCAGAATATACATGGAACCGATCACAGAACTCACGGTGTGATAATCTGAGAGACAAGCCGTTGGTGAAATTATGTAAGGAGGAGCCAGAGGGCCATTGGTGCCGGCTCACGGACAAGGAAACCCGGACCTTATTCCACTGGAGCAATTCCCGATTAACTCGCTAAATTTCACACCCCACCCTAACCGTGCAGCGACCTATGTGCTCGCCGATGATTGACCTGCCTCCAAAATAAAAATGTATGTACAGGTTGAGCTCGATTCTGCATTTTAACCACAAAATTTAGTATTATCTCGAAAACACGGGGATATAACATTCTGAAAATGCCATATTTCGACTCCTGATCTCAAGAAAACCCCGTGAGCAAAATTTTAATAATGTTGCAAATTGTTGACAATTGTTGCAAGCAGTTCTAATTGTTGCAGATTAAGCCAGAGAGCCTCAAAATTTATATAATTCCATTCAGCGGCCCAAAATTAACCAGAGAAAGAGTTTTCAAAAATTTCAAAAAATGTTGCAATGCTACACAAAATGGCAGAACCATGCAGAAGCGAAAACCCGTTACATAAATGGAGCCCAACGCAGGGCAAGGTCAAGTCTCGGGAGCATGAAGTCGGCAGGTTGGCGCGTATTGCCGAACCTAGAAGACGTGTGCAAGAAGTAGTCAAGTTACCTGTCAGTGAAAGTATGGAAAAAATGCTTGCACAGGTGTTGCTTTTGAATACTCATAGTGAAGAATGGTTGCATTGAAGTGAAATTGGTTCGCAAGAATTGAAGGATTATATTTAGTGAAGGCGATTCCCAGAAGCATCGTTACTTGACATTCAATACATAAGGCGTAATACTTTTACTATTGATGTGACTAAGAAATTGTTCCAAAGCAAGAATCTAGACTATGATCTATGACGGAAGCATTGCTAACAAGACGGTGGCTAACGTCAAAATGGCCAGGAAGGGCCCGGCCCCAAGCTGACTATCTCCACAGGCATTCGTTCCTGCAAGGTGGACTCCCGAGCCGGTGCTGGTTCCAGGCGACGGTGCGAGCCCACGACGGCGAGACCCGAGCGAGACAGGGGCCGAACGGCGAGACCCGAGACAGCGCTGGGGCTTCTTGGCGGCACTGGAGGGCGGGAAACACGCCACCTGCTACTCGGCGGTTACCGGTTCACCCATCAAGAACCAACCGCACTACCGACGCGGGGAGACAGGCGACTGTCACCGACAGCTGTCCGAACGAGACCTCGGATGACAACTACCGCTACGTTTCAGCGGTGGCTGCAGCGACCGGCGCCAAGCTAGCTGACCTGATCTGGGCTAGCCGCTGTCGCAGCCGCCGCTGTAGTATGACCACGGAGGACGACTACCGCTACGTTTCAGCGGCGGCTGCAGCGACCGGCGCCAAGCTAGCTGACCTGATCTGGGTTAGTCGCTGTCGCAACCGCCGCTGTAGTGTGACATCGGATGACGACTACCGCTACGTTTCAGCGGCGGCTGCAGCGACCGGCGCCAAGCTAGCTGACCTGATCTGGGCTAGCCGCTGTCGCATCCGCCGCTGTAGTATGACCTCGGATGACGACTACCGCTACGTTTCAGCGGCGGCTGCAGCGACCAGCGCCAAGGTAGCTGACCTTAGCTAGCTGTCGCAGCCGCCGCTGCAGCGCGACCTCAGATGACGACTACCGCTACGTTTCAGCGGCGGCTGCAGCGACCGGCGCCAAGCTAGCTGACCTGATCTAAGCTAGCCGCTGTCGCATCCGCCGCTGCAGATGCAGCAGTGGCTCCCCACACAGCCGAAGACAACTGCAGCCGAAGCAAGGGGAGCGGAGCGTCAGACGCGGCGGAGGAAGAAGAGGTGGACCCTGTAATATTCTGGACTGGGAGTAAATGAAGTGGACATGCGACTATGTCGAGTTAACGTATTGTCTTTTCTTTCTTTCTTGACTTTGCATTATATACTTGATTATGAAGGTTGTTAACGTAAAATGTTTCACAAAATTGTATCAATGTTTCATATCTCAAATGAAAAAACTTGTGTAGTGGTTTGAATGAAAACTATGTTGAATAAGTGAAGTAATTTCCGGGTGTTATTTCGCTACCTTACCTGTTTGTTTATTTAGCTATATTGATGTTTGTTATCTGTTATAGATGCAGAACATTCGATGTCGTGGCTTAATGACCAAACCAAGGCTGACCTCCCCATCCCTCAGCCAAACCCTTCGGAGTTAAAACCCAATCACACCAGGCAGACCTACGTTGACAGAACCCGATTGAAAACCGACCAAAAGAAGAAAGAAAATCGAACGAGCAATCCGAACGGCGGAGGCAGCAAGAACAAAAACAAAAATTGTGGGGACACAATTAAGAAGATTGACCTAAAAATGTAGCGAGATACATTTTAAATTGTCCAAAAGAAACAGAGGGAAAAAGAAGAAAGTATAGAGATAAGCAGAAGAATAGAAACATTCTAAAAGCAAAAGCTATGTGTAATTTTATGTATGTATGTATTTTTATGTATGTATGTATGTATGTATGTATGTATGTATGTATGTATGTATGTATGTATGTATGTATGTATGTATGTATGTATGTATGTATGTATGTATGTATGTATGTATGTATGTATGTATGTATGTATGTATGTATGTATGTATGTATGTATGTATGTATGTATGTATGTATGTATGTATGTATGTATGTATGTATGTATGTATGTATGTATGTATGTATGTATGTATGTATGTATGTATGTATGTATGTATGTATGTATGTAGGTATGTATGTATGTATGTATGTAAGTATGTATGTATGTATGTATGTATGTATGTATATATGTATGTATGTATGTATGTATGTATGTATGTATGTATGTATGTATGTATGTATGTATGTATGTATGTATGTATGTATATATGTATTTATCTTATAACTGTTAGCGTGAAGAAGCGTCGCCGGCGTGATACCATTTGTAGTGTATTTGTGGAGTGTGTGTAGTTTATGATGTGTAGTGTATATTGTGTAGTGTATATTGTGTAGTGTATATTGTGTAGGGTATATTGTGTAGTGTATATTGTGTAGTGTATATTGTGTAGTGTATTGTGTAGTGTGCATTGTGTAGTGTATTTTGTGACTATAGTGTACCACGGGTCGTGTTTCTGTAATTGGTAATCGGTACTCAGTACTCGGTACTCGATACTCAGTACTCAGTACTCAGTACTCAGTACTCGGCACTTGGTACTCGGTACTCGGCACTCGGCACTCGGCACCTGGTACTCGGTACTCGGCACTCGGTACTCGACACTCGGTACTCGGTACTCGTTACTCAGGAATGGGTACTCAGTACTCGGTACTCACTACTCGGTACTCGGTACTCGGTTACTCGGTTATCGGTAATGTCGGTGAGCATGCGCCCATCGTCCGGCTGGAGCATATAGTTTTGACTCTTTTGCTGTTTTCTTGACAATGGTTCAGAAAGTCGGGAATCAGACAATGGTCACATCAACATTGTTCAATTTGGGATTTTGCCGATAGCTTGCGGGTGGCCTTTCTTTAAAAAAAAAATACATCACAGGCACGACAAAGGCGTCACTGGCGCGACGAGGTCTGTCGGAAAATCAAAGCTTCTTTGGCGATTGTATGCTAATTCCGCACTCACAGTTTCCGAAGTAGGCGCCAAAGGTGTCACGAACGTTCCAGTCTCCACGTCAGCACAGTTATGCACAGGCAAGCTGTCTACTTCCGGACGAATACGAATAATACTTGGGAGCGGCCGGGGGTCGCTCCCTAGCGCACGCCGCCCGGCAGACAAGTCCAAGCTACCATAGGCATTACGTCATACATTGTCATTCAGTTTTTTAAGGTCATGAAGGAGAAAAGAGAAACATGTCCATTTCTCGACAGATATCCATCTATCGTCCAAACAAATGTCATATTCGTTTTTTGAGCTAAAAATACCCCGTATAACAAAATTTTAAGACAAATTTCAAGGTGACCTATTACCTTTAATTATATTTACGTAATTTATCATTCTGATTGGTCGTGACGTCAGATGGCAATAGTTCAGGCGATCCAAGTTACAAGAGGTAGTCTTGAGCAGCTTGGTTGACACATTTCCTTTTAATATGGAGGATTAGCAGAAAAATAAACAGCACACTTATCGCACGCAAATTAAAGCACGTAAAACGGTACATTTTCAGATGTCATTTAATTTGTAATCACGCGGCTTTACACAAAACAAGCATATAACTAAAATTGTGGAATTCTACCTTGCGACCAAATCAATAATTTTAACGGAAGTTCAAAAGACATTTTAACGGATCGCTACAGCTAAACGGATCTTAGGGAGACTCCATATATCTATCCATACAAGCTTTGGACCCGACAGAAGCTATTTCATAAGAACATTGAGGGCACGGTCGCGTCGTTTTTTGCAAGTGGTTTCTTGGGCAGTGTTTCAATGAGGGCAGTCTCCGAATCTGAGCCCTCTTGACTACTTACTGTGGAGGTTACTGAGAGAGTTATAGGTGTTCAAGAATAATCTCTAGACCAGGAAGCAACTAAAGAGAGCCGTGGGAGCTGCAATTTTGTAGGGTGTTAGGGTGTAAAAAAAACTTTTTAGTCGGTGCAAGCTTGCCAATTGACACGGCGTTCTTTTTTAGGCCAATAACAAGTATGCCAAATTTAATTTCGATCCTTTGAGTTTTGGTACCCCCGGGACTCCGTAAGTTGTTGACCCCTACCTAAAAGGTCAAAAATAAAAGTCGGCATACAGACCTCCGCGTGTGCTCATTTGAAAGCTCTTGTCGAGTAGAGTAAATTTTAATTCAGTCAAAATGCTCTAAATTCGAGTTTACGTTCTGTGAGACATAAACAGAGCCCAAAAGGAGGCCTTCAGTAGATCTATATTGAAGGCCGGGAGGGGGGACAAAACTCAAAAGATCGAAATGAAATTTGTCATACTTGTTATTGGCCTAAAGAAGAACGCCGTGTCAATTGGCAAGCTTGCACCGACGAAAATGTTTGTTTTACACCCTAGCGGGCCATCCACGCCGACATGTGCCCGTAAGCAGTGGTGAGTCTGAGGCGAAGGGCAGAGCGGTGCCTCAGCCGAAACGAAACGGAGCCGATCTCGAACATGTGGTGCTCTATATGATATTAAAGGAAATAGTTCACCTTGGAACATTTTTTTTTCCAAACACGATTTGATTATATTTTGAAATACAATTTATTTTTATATTGTCAAAAATGGCCATACATCTCGCCGATTCATGACAGAAGGTCGTAAATTATTAATGTTATCAAAACTATATACATACTCTCTGAGTCAGAGTCCTGACATCACGCGAATGAAAAAAAATAGCTCAGGCAATCAGATTCGAAAGTATGAGATTTCGAAAGATTCGAAAGTCTCTAATGCCAGTCTATCCTTACGCGACGTAAGGATAGACTGGCATTAGAGAAGTGCCAACCGGCGGCCGGCGGTTCGCTTGCTAGCACCAGATACAAGCTGATTGGCTGATTGTATAGCCTCTGCCCAGGCATTGTCAGCACTGCATTCTTTCGTCAACACCGCATTCCTTCTGAAGAAGAAAAAAATATATATTCGGCTGGAGTCTTTTCAGTCAAGGAAACTTGCAGATAGGGGTTTCCCAACACGGGCTACAAAACTGCTATCTCAGTTCAAAACCCATGTTGAAGGTGAACTATTTCCTTTAAGATGACAATCCTCAGTATTCTTCAATGATTGTTTTTATGTACGAATTTTGGAAAATAAAATGATGATAATGATGATGATGATGATGACGGTTTGTGTTTTGAATATGCACAGCATAAATCTCCACAAAGTTCTGAGCAGTCTTGTGTGAACAATTAATCAGAGGAAAACGCTTAACCATTGTTATTTTTTCACGGGAAACGCAGGGAAACGCCCTGCTTGTCCGGTGGCCGTCAGTTTACTATTGCCATCTGACGTCGCAACATCAAGTGCGTTATAAATTATCAACATTTACATACAATATCTGTGAGAAATTTGATTTTTACGGAAAAGTGGGAGTATATCACGCTCATCAGCACATTTTTCTTATTGTTTTGCAAATATTCACCATACAACCTGCAACTAGTCACCATACAACCTGCAACTAGTCATTGTCTCACCATTTCACAACATATGATAATTACACCTTTGTCCAGAATCAGATATACTAACTTCATAATAAAACAGTGTTTATTAACGGCAAGAGTATGGTTACCAACTTTTGATGACCAGAATGACTCGCAACTCCCGCCATCATCAACACACACACACACACACACACACACACACACACACACACACACACTACACACACACACACACACACACACATCACACACACACACACACACACACACACACACACACACTCACACACACACACACACACACACACAGACACACACACACACACACACACCACACACACACCACACACACACACACACACACACACACACTACACTCACACTCACACACACACACACACACACACACACACACACACACACACAACACGCACTCGCCCACGCACACGCACACGCACACGCACACGCACACGCACACGCACACGCACACACGCACACGCACACGCACACGCACACGCACACGCACACCGCACACGCACACGCACACGCACACGCACACGCACACGCACACGCACACGCACACGCACACGCACACGCACACGCACAAGCACAAGCACACCACACGCACACGCACACGCACCTCCGCACACGCACACGCACACGCACACGCACCACGCACACGCACACGCACACGCAACACGCACACCACACGCAAACGCACACGCACACCCACGCAAACGCACACGCACACGCACACACGCACACGCACACGCAACACGCACACGCACACGCACACGCACACGGCACACGCACACGCAACACGCACACGCACACGCACACGCACACGCACACGCACAACGCACACGCACACGCACACGCACACGCACACGCACACGCCCACGCACACGCACACCACACGCACACGCACACGCACACGCACACGCACACGCACAACGCACACGCACACGCACGACCGCACGCGGGGGGGGGGGTGGGAGGGGGGGGAGGTGAGGGGGCCTTTTACCAGTTGGGGGAGGGTAGCAGGGGGGCCCGCACACGCACACCACCCCACGCCCCACACGCACTCGCACACGCACACGCACACGCACACGCACGAACGCACTACGCCAAACG
The DNA here is from genome assembly GCA_036785665.1 of Chirona hameri. NCBI lineage: Eukaryota > Metazoa > Arthropoda > Thecostraca > Balanomorpha > Balanidae > Chirona > Chirona hameri. Next base: position 22,264 of record JAXIVJ010018533.1, read on the forward strand.
CACACCAACCTCGCACACGCACACGCACACGCACACGCAACGACCACACGACACACGCACACGCACACGCACACAGCACACGCACACGCACACGCACACGGCACACGCACACGCACACGCACACGCACACCGCACACCTCACCGACACGCACACGCACACGCACGAACGCACAAGCACTACGCACACGCACACAGCACACGCACACGCACCGCACACGCACAGCACAGCAACAAGCACACAGCACACGACACACAGGCACACAGCACACGACACACAGCACCGCACCTCACACGACACACAACACACACACACACACACACACACACACACACACACACACACACAATAGACAGCACACACACACACACACACACAACACACACACCCACACAAACATACATACACACACACACACACCACACACACACACACCATCACTACCATCTACACTACACTACACACTACACACCACACACACACACACACACACACACAGAACACACACACACACACACACACACACCACACACACACACACACACACACACACACACACAACACACACACACACAACAATACATACATACATACATACATACATACATACATACATACATACAT
>JAXIVJ010018534.1:0-22884 GCA_036785665.1 Chirona hameri
ATACAGAAATACAATTTTGAAAGCGTTAAATGTAAATTATCGCAGCAGAGGCAATTACGAATGCATCTGCAAAAACACGTTCCTCATAGATAATATTCTCAATGCCAGCCGAGTCGGCAAAATTGAACTTCACTCTGACTCCGGCAAAAATTATCGACTCCAATAGACTCAGATTACTACTCGAGTCTGCAAGACTGCTTCCAACCGACAAGGGCATCTCTCAGCCCGTTTAAGGGCTCTCCAGAATGACTGAGAGCTTTGTCAGAGTTGCACAGGGCCCTCTTAGGTTGGACAAAGGCCCTCTTAGACAAGCGTAAGGCCCCTTTCAGAATCAGATGGAGGTCATCTTTGGTCGACGATGAACCTCAAAGAAGCGGAGGTTCCTCTCCTAGGGACTTAGGGCTCTCTTAGGCCGGAAAAGCGCCCCCCCCCCCCCCTGGACGATTAAGGGTCCTTTCGAACTGGTAAACAGACCTTTCAGACAGGCATAGGGCCCTCTCAGGCATGACAAAGGTCATTTCAGAACGACAAGGAGCCTAAGGCTCCTGTAGTCCGTCCCTGTAGCTCAGTGGGAGAGCGCTGGACTTCTGACCTATCCCGTGTGCAGCCCGGGTTCGAGTCGCTTCGGCGCTCGCTGTTTGCTCCCGACTGGGATGGCCTGCGGCCGGTGGCAGCGGTCGCACTCAAGGTCAGGTGACGTCAGTGAGGCGGGGCGGACCGTGTCCAGGTATGTCGGGCACGTAAAACTTTCGTCTCTAAATTCTGCGGCCAACAGGAATTGCGCGATCGGGTGGTGAGGTCAGGACCCCCCTGCGCAACAAGCTCTGCTTAGCGTGGGTCCCTGACCTCGGAAATCCATCCATACAAAATATTCGGACTAAATTTTTAAAAAAGCTCTAAGGCCTGGAAAATACTTTATCAAACCAACTGAGGCCCCTCTCAGACTGCCGAGTTCTTTCCGGCCCTAGACAATGGCCCTTTAAGACCAGCCTGGGCTCGCTCCAGGCCTGGCAAGAGCCACTCGAGCCGACCGATGGCTCCCCCCCCAGGCCGACTGAGTTTTCATTCAGGCCGACGAAGGGCCCCCTCAAGCCGTCCAAGGGCCCCCTCAAGTCGACCGAGAGTCCGCCTAAGGCCGACAGAAGAGCCCTGCAGGCACACTAGGGACCCCTTTAGGCCGACTGAGGGCCAATCAGGCCGACTAAGGGCCACTTCAGGCCAACGAAGGCCTCCTCAAGCTGACCGAAGGCCCCTCAGGCCGTAAAAGCACCTTCTGAAACTGACCGGAGGCACCTTGGGCCGAAAAAGGGCCTTTTTCAAGTCGACTAAGACGACCGAGGGCCCTTTAAGCCGACCGAGAGCCGCCTGAGGCCGTCAGAGGACCCCCTCAGGCAGACCGATGGTCCCTTCAGGCCGCTGAGAGCCCCTCAGCCGACCAAGGAACCCTCAGACCGAAAAAAACTTCAAGCTGGCTGAGGTCCCCTCAGACGAACGAGAGCCACTCAGGCCGACCGAGGATTCCTCAGGCCAACTGAAGGCCGCTCACGCCGACCGAGGTCCCCCTCAGGCATACCGAGGGCCACTCAGGCATACCGAGGGCCACTCAGGCTAAGCGAGAGCCACTCAGGCCAACCGAGGGTCCCTTAGGCCCACTCAGGGCCCCTCTCACGCCAACCGAGGTCCCCTCAGGTATACCGAGGACCACTCAGCCGACTGAGGTCCCCTCAAGCCGACAAAGGGTCCTCAGGCCGACAAAGAGCCCCTTAGACGAACAAAAAGCTCCTCAGACCGACCAAGGGCCTCCTCAAGACGGCCGAGGTTCCCTCAAGCGATCGAGGGCCACTCAGGCCAACCGAGCTCCCACCCAGGCCGACAGAGGGCACTCGCAGGCCGAAGCAGAGCTAGTCAGTCCGACTGGACACCCCTCAGGCCGACCAAGGGCCCCTCAAGACGGCCGAGGTTCCCTCAAGCCGACCGAGGGCCCCCTAGTCGACCGAGGGACATCAGGCCAACCAGGCCGACTGAGCCCCCTCAGGCCGGCAGGGGAACCCTCAGGCCAAACAATGGCTCCTTAGGCCGACTGTAACCCCTTCGGGTTGACGAAGGACTCCCTCAAGTTGACGGAGTGCCCCTCAGATCGACCGAGCTCCCCTCCAGGCCCAACGAGCTCGCTCTTGCTGACCGAGGGCTCGTTTGGTCAACCAAGAACCCCCTCAGGCCGACCTCGGTTAACCTCCTGGAAGAGCCATGGACCCCTAGGCCCCCCCTGGCCACGATGACCCCAGACCCGATGCCCTTGCCCCTTTGATGGCACGATCCCCTCGATGTTCCTCCGGATCGAACTATTATTTTAGCACGGATGTTGGATATTTATGGATATTGCAATACCAGGGAGACAAAAGTCTGCATAAACTATCAGCCTTACTTCAGGCAAACAATAAATTTACAACAAATTCCATTGAACACCATTTAAATAGAGCACTCCGATCGCTAATTCGTCATGCTCCACCTCCGCTATTCGCTAATCTGAACGCTTGAACCTTGTATCTACGGACTTGTTAGCAGAAGAGAATCTATGTTACCAACTTACCCATTATATCATAATCGAATAGCAGCCGCAGATGAATCGCAATGCTCGTATACTTCTAAGATGGAGCACTCCTAAGATGGAATAACATCTTGATATGATGAAATACGCAAAATTCAAAACAGAACAATCTATACGTGTAAGACTATTATGTGGCGTACCAAATTCCAAGGCTACGTTGGGGTGATAGTGGCGGGCCTGAGAGGGTCAACGGCTGGGAGTCGGCCAGCCGAGCCGCACGTGGCCTCAGGCGGGGAAAGACTGGCGGCTGAGCTCAGATGCGAGTGCCGGTAGATCGTGGCATTCTCTAGTGGCGGCCTCGTCGGGACATCTTCAGCTTTCTTGTCCCCATCAAAATTAACGCTGCGACACCCAGGTGTCGCAGAAGTCCCGACAGTCCGTCCGTCCGTCCGTCCGTCCGTCCGTCCGTCCGTCCGTCCGTCCGTCCGTCCGTCCGTCCGTCTGTCCGTCCGTCCGGTCCGTCCGAAGAACCCTTGGTGTAGTGTATGGACAAACATCTCACGTTCGAACCACATATTGATCAGCTTGCTGCCAAGTCGACAGGCATACTGATGGCCCTGTCCCATGCGAAGCATGTACTTCCAAAAGACACACTCGTTCGAATTGTCAGTGCACTGGTACTCTCCTACATCAGATATGAGATATTGTATCGCATTGTATGGTACGCACGGGACCACGCAGCTCCATCGTGTGCAAAAACTCATTAACTTCTGTGCGCGGGTGGTGAGCGGAAGGAGAAGATGCGATCACATATCTGACGCTTTGCCTGCTCAAAAAGGTCCTGCTCACAGGCCAACCACCTGATATAGCCGCGATGTTTATCCGTACTGATCACACACATGACACGCGGCAGTCTAACCAACTAAGGCGCCCCCGTGCTGCGAGAAATTCCGGTGCTCGCCGATTTAGCTATAAAGCATCGGATCTCTTCAACCGCTTGCCACCTGCCGTGCGCAATACTGCGCGTCTCTGTAGTTTTAAGCGCCAGCTGATGGAACTGTTGCTGAGTGATGCGCGCGATAACACATGAGTGCGCAGCGTGTGGTCGTGAGCGTGCGTGATGCTGCACTGTGTGTGTGTGTGTGTGTGTGTGTGTGTGTGTGTGTGTGTGTGTGTGTGTGTGTGTGTGTGTGTGTGTGTGTGTGTGTGTGTGTGTGTGTGTGTGTGTGTGTGTGTGTGTGTGTGTGTGTGTGTGTGTGTGTGTGTGTGTGTGTGTGTGTGTGTGTGTGTGTGTGTGTGTGTGTGTGTGTGTGTGTGTGTGTGTGTGTGTGTGTGTGTGTGTGTGTGTGTGTGTGTGTGTGTGTGTGTGTGTGTGTGTGTGTGTGTGTGTGTGTGTGTGTGTGTGTGTGTGTGTGTGTGTGTGTGTGTGTGTGTGTGTGTGTGTGTGTGTGTGTGTGTGTGTGTGTGTGTGTGTGTGTGTGTGTGTGTGTGTGTGTGTGTGTGTGTGTGTGTGTGTGTGTGTGTGTGTGTGTGTGTGTGTGTGTGTGTGTGTGTGTGTGTGTGTGTGTGTGTGTGTGTGTGTGTGTGTGTGTGTGTGTGTGTGTGTGTGTGTGTGTGTGTGTGTGTGTGTGTGTGTGTGTGTGTGTGTGTGTGTGTGTGTGTGTGTGTGTGTGTGTGTGTGTGTGTGTGTGTGTGTGTGTGTGTGTGTGTGTGTGTGTGTGTGTGTGTGTGTGTGTGTGTGTGTGTGTGTGTGTGTGTGTGTGTGTGTGTGTGTGTGTGTGTGTGTGTGTGTGTGTGTGTGTGTGTGTGTGTGTGTGTGTGTGTGTGTGTGTGTGTGTGTGTGTGTGTGTGTGTGTGTGTGTGTGTGTGTGTGTGTGTGTGTGTGTGTGTGTGTGTGTGTGTGTGTGTGTGTGTGTGTGTGTGTGTGTGTGTGTGTGTGTGTGTGTGTGTGTGTGTGTGTGTGTGTGTGTGTGTGTGTGTGTGTGTGTGTGTGTGTGTGTGTGTGTGTGTGTGTGTGTGTGTGTGTGTGTGTGCGCGTGTGTGCGTGCGTGCGTGCGTGCGTGCGTGCGTGCGTGCGTGCGTGCGTGCGTGCGTGCGTGCGTGCGTGCGTGCGTGCGTGCGTGCGTGCGTGCGTGCATGCGTGCGTGCGTGTGTGTGTGTGTGTGTGTGTGTGTGTGTGTGTGTGTGTGTGTGTGTGTGTGTGTGTGTGTGTGTGTGTGTGCGTGTGTGTGTGTGCACTGGCGGATCCAGGGGGGGCATTTAGGGCGGCCGCCCCCCCCCCCCCAAGCCCAAAGTGGCCTGTTTGGTCCCCCCCAAAAAAAAAGGTTCACTCAAAAAGTGATCGTTAATGACTAAACGATACCTTATTTTTTATCTTTGTGATAAAAGTAATTATTTGGTGAAAAAATATGGAAGTAATTTGGTAGCAATCGACATAGGCAAAAGAAACATTAGTGGCGCAAGACACAATCCGAAGGCTAGGACATATATAAGCGTTGTCTGAAGCACGGTAAATACAAGGCCATATATAGGAGGTAGAGTCATCCGTCGATTCTGTGTGATCATGACGTCAGATCGTGACGTCATGTGGATCCATCGGCCTCCTCCGCCATTGCAGTTAATGCTATTTCGGGAGAAATAAATATCATCTAACTCGGAAGTAAAATGTTACGAAAAAGGAAAAGGCAACGTTGAAAAGCTCAAAACAAGGCAAATAGAAATCTTTGGATCATTCTAGGCTCAGATAAATATTGAGGTCACTATAGGTCATCAAAGGTCAGGGCCTTGTTTACGGTCCCCTTGCGGTTCGTCGGTCACCAGCTGAGGCTCTAAGCCCCGCCCCTTCGATGAAATTTTGATTTGACCTAAACCACATGGAATTTGTATGAATCGACGTGTTCTGACGAGGCGAACACGATGACATCAAAATCATTGCTGTAACTATATTTGTCAAAAAGTTATTTGCGAAAAACAGTTTTAACCGACTGCAGACGACATGCGCCAGAATTGACTACTGGGGTGACATCATAAGTAGAAGTGGACACGTTACGGAGATAGGGATGACACCCCCCTGGGTAAATATAATACTTCTGAAGGTAAGTTTGGCCATGTGCGTCAAGTTAGCGTCATATTCGTATTCGTTTTCAGCGTCGAGTTCCGATTTTCCCCAAACTTAATATATGGGTAGATCTCATCGAGTTATCCACGAATATGCACTCCGTTTTGACTTAGGACAAATAGTTTGACCTCCAGAGGTCACTGAAATGTCATCGCACGGGGTACCCTCTAATTGTTTCGTTTACCGTCCGCTTTAATCGCAACGGGGCTCAAACGACTCGCCGGCACCCCAGCTTGCGTCAGGAAAAACAAAACACAAAAAATCACCTAGAGGTCAAAGGTCCAGGTCACGGGGACGAATACGAGATTTTAAGCTTCGATACCAGCTTGTGTACCCGATAGTTTTTACGTTTACCGTCCGATTTGCTCGCAATGGGCAAAAAGGGACTCGCCGGCAAGTTAGCTTGCGTCAGGAAAAACAAAAAGTCATCCAGAGGTCAAAGGTCAAGGTCACGGGGACGAATACGAGATTTTAAGCTTCGGTACCAGCATGGTGTACCCTCTAGTTTTTTTCGTTTACCGTCCGATTTGCTCACAATGGGCAAAAAGGGACTCGGCGACACCCCACCTTACGTCAGGAAAAAACACAACATCACCTATAGGTAAAAGGTCAAGGTCACGGGGACGAATACGAGATTTTAAGCTTCGGTACCAGATTGTGTACCCTCTAGTTTTTTCGTTTACCGTCCGATTTGCTCGCAATGGGCACAGAGGGACTCGCCGGCACGTTAGCTTGCGTCAGGAAAAACAAAAAGTCATCCAGATGTCAAAGGTCAAGGTCACGGGAACAAATACGAGATTCTAAGCTTCGGTACCAGCTTGTGTACCCTCTACTTTTTTAGTTTACCGTCTGATTTGCTCGCAATAGGCAAAAAGAGATTCGCCGGCACCCCAGCTTGCGTCAGGAAAAACAAAAAATCACCTAAAGGTCAAGGTCACGGGGACGAATACGAGATTTTAAGCTTCGGTACCAGCTTGTGTACCCTCTAGTTTTGTTTCGAGATTGTAAGCTCCGGTACCGAAGCTTAACATCTCGTATTCGTCCCCGTGACCTTGACCTTTGACCTCTAGGTGATGTTTTGTTTTTCCTGACGCAAGCTAACGTGCCGGCGAGTCCCTTTTTGCCCATTGCGAGCAAATCGGACAGTAAAAGAAAAAAACTAGAGGGTACACCATGCTGGTACCGAAGCTTAGAATCTCGTATTCGTCCCCGTGACCTTGACCTTTGACCTCTGGATGACTTTTTGTTTTTCCTGACGCAAGCTAACGTGCCGGTGCGTTCCTTTTTGCCCATTGCGAGCAAATCGGATTGTAAACTAAAAAAACTAGAGGGTACACCATGCTGGTACCGAAGCTTAGAATCTCGTATTCGTCCCCGTGACCTTGACCTTTGACATCTGGATGATGTTTTGTTTTACCTGACGCAAGCTGGGGTGCCAACGAGTCCCTTTTTGCCCATTGCAAGCAAATCGGAAGGTAAACGAAAAAACTAGAGGGTACACAAGCTGGTACCGAAGTTTAAAATCTCGCATTCGTCCCCGTGACCTTGACCTTTGACCTCTATGTGATTTTTTGTTGTTTCTGACGCAAGCAAGGGTGCCAGCGAGTCCTTTTTTCCATTGCGAGCAGATCAGACGGTAAACAAAAAAACTAGAGGGTACACAAGCTGGTACCGAAGCTTAAAATTTCGTATTCGTCCCCGTGACCTTGACCTTTGACCTCTAGGTGATGTTCTGTTTTTCCTGACGCAAGCTAACGTGCCGGCGAGTCCCTTTTTGCCCATTGCGAGCAAATCGGACAGTAAAAGAAAAAAAACTAGAGGGTACACCATGCTGGTACCGAAGCTTAAAATCTCGTATTCGTCCCCGTGACCTTGACCTTTGACCTCTGGGTGACTTTTTTTTTCTGACGCAAGCTGACGTGCCGGCGAGTCCCTTTTTTCCCATTGCGAGCAAATCGGACGGTAAACGAAAAAAACTAAAGGGTACACAAGCAGGCACCGAAGTTTAAAATCTCGTTTTCGTCCCCGTGACCTTGACCTTTAACCTCTAGGTGATGTTTTGTTTTACCTGACGCAAGCTGGGGTGCCGTCGAGTCCCTTTTTGCCCATTGCAAGCAAATCGGACGGTAAACTAAAAAACTAAAGGGTACACAAGCTGGTACCGAAGCTTAAAATATCGTATTCGTCCCCGTGACCTTGACCTTTGACCTCTATGTTTTTTTTATGACGCAAGCTAAGGTGCCGGCGAGTCCATTTTTGTCCATTGCGAGCAAATGGGACGGTAAACAAAAAACTAGAGGGTACACCATGCTGGTACCGAAGCTTATAATCTCGTATTCGTCCCCGTGACCTTGACCTTTGACCTCTGGATGACTTTTTGTTTTTTCCTGACGCAAGTTAAGGTGCCGGCGAGTCCCTTTTTGCCCATTGCGAGCAAATCTGACGGTAAACGAAAAAACTAGAGGGTACACCATGCTGGTACCGAAGCTTAGAATCTCGTATTCGTCCCCGTGACCTTGACCTTTGACCTCTATGTATTTTTTTTTCCTGACGCAAGCTAGGGTGCTAGCGAGTCCCTTTTTTCCATTGCGAGCATATCTGACGGTAAACGAAAAAACTAGAGGGTACACAAGCTGGTACCGAAGCTTAGAATCTCGTATTCGTCCCCGTGACCTTGACCTTTGACCTCTAGGTGATTTTTTGTTATTCCTGACGCAAGGTGGGTTGCCGGAGAGTCCCTTTTTTCCCATTGCGAACAAATTGGACGGTAAACGAAAAAACTAGAAGGTACACAAGCTGGTACCGAAGCTTAAAATCTCGTATTCGTCCCCGTTACCTTGACCTTGGACCTCTAGGTGATTTTTTGTTTTTCATGACGCAAGGTGGGGTGCCGGCCAGTCCTTTTTTCCTATTGCGAGAAAATCGGACGGTAAACGAGAAAAAAAAACTAGATGGTACACAAGCTGGTACCGAAGCTTAAAATCTCGTATTCGCCCCGTGACCTTGACCTTGGACCTCTAGGTGATTTTTTTGTTTTTCCTGACGCAAGCTGGGATGCCGACGAGTCCCTTTTTGCCCATTGCAAGCAAATCGGACGGTAAACTAAAAACTAGAGGGTACACAAGCTGGTACCGAAGCTTAAAATATCGTATTCGTCCCCGTGACCTTGACCTTTGACCTCTATGTGATTTGTTGTCCGAACTCGCGGGGGGAGGGCAGAATCTTCCCCTCCCTGATTTTCTCAATAACCTGAAAACTATGATAGATATCAACGTAAAACTTTCAGTACCTTATCCTGCATCAAATCTAAGTCTTCTCACCAACTCTAAATGTTATTGATGTAGTATTTTGGGAGATAATGACGTTTTAATGACGTCATGTCATGCCATTTTTGGTGGAAAAACGATAAATGTTTGGCAAATCGTAGAAATCAGAGTTTTCAAGCAAATTGCAAATAAAACACGCGAAAAGAAGGGAAAAGACATTTTCTTCAAAATGGCTCTCGGATTTCCAATTTTTTTTTTAACCCCAATTTTTTTTGTTATGAATTTGAAAAGTGAATTTCTTATGCTCGAATACCAAAATAAGTGTGTGTGTGTGTGTGTGTGTGTGTGTGTGTGTGTGTGTGTGTGTGTGTGTGTGTGTGTGTGTGTGTGTGTGTGTGTGTGTGTGTGTGTGTGTGTGTGTGTGTGTGTGTGTGTGTGTGTGTGTGTGTGTGTGTGTGTGTGTGTGTGTGTGTGTGTGTGTGTGTGTGTGTGTGTGTGTGTGTGTGTGTGTGTGTGTGTGTGTGTGTGTGTGTGTGTGTGTGTGTGTGTGTGTGTGTGTGTGTGTGTGTGTGTGTGTGTGTGTGTGTGTGTGTGTGTGTGTGTGTGTGTGTGTGTGTGTGTGTGTGTGTGTGTGTGTGTGTGTGTGTGTGTGTGTGTGTGTGTGTGTGTGTGTGTGTGTGTGTGTGTGTGTGTGTGTGTGTGTGTGTGTGTGTGTGTGTGTGTGTGTGTGTGTGTGTGTGTGTGTGTGTGTGTGTGTGTGTGTGTGTGTGTGTGTGTGTGTGTGTGTGTGTGTGTGTGTGTGTGTGTGTGTGTGTGTGTGTGTGTGTGTGTGTGTGTGTGTGTGTGTGTGTGTGTGTGTGTGTGTGTGTGTGTGTGTGTGTGTGTGTGTGTGTGTGTGTGTGTGTGTGTGTGTGTGTGTGTGTGTGTGTGTGTGTGTGTGTGTGTGTGTGTGTGTGTGTGTGTGTGTGTGTGTGTGTGTGTGTGTGTGTGTGTGTGTGTGTGTGTGTGTGTGTGTGTGTGTGTGTGTGTGTGTGTGTGTGTGTGTGTGTGTGTGTGTGTGTGTGTGTGTGTGTGTGTGTGTGTGTGTGTGTGTGTGTGTGTGTGTGTGTGTGTGTGTGTGTGTGTGTGTGTGTGTGTGTGTGTGTGTGTGTGTGTGTGTGTGTGTGTGTGTGTGTGTGTGTGTGTGTGTGTGTGTGTGTGTGTGTGTGTGTGTGTGTGTGTGTGTGTGTGTGTGTGTGTGTGTGTGTGTGTGTGTGTGTGTGTGTGTGTGTGTGTGTGTGTGTGTGTGTGTGTGTGTGTGTGTGTGTGTGTGTGCGCGTGCGCGTGCGCGTGCGCGTGCGCGTGCGCGTGCGCGTGCGCGTGCGCGTGCGCGTGCGTGTGCGTGTGCGTGTGCGTGTGTGTGTGTGTGTGCGTGTGCGTGTGCGTGTGCGTGTGCGTGTGCGTGTGTGTGTGTGTGTGTGTGTGTGTGTGTGTGTGTGTGTGTGTGTGTGTATGTGTGTGTGTGTACGCTGACTGATGTCTGATTCGCCGGAATGATCCCTTGACCGATGGTATGGTGTGTTTTGCTGCTTTTACGATGTTTGACTCGTCCTCTTTTATCCGATATGACGTGTAGCTTTGAAAAAGCCACTGATATTTGTGGAAAGTTACGAAATATATGAATATGAATAGGACCCGCAGGTGGTCGTGAACAGGCATCTGCGATTTTGTTTGTTTGTTATATGGTAGCTCTTTTACCACGCTTATACTTTGAGAAAATCTGTGGCCTTGGACTGTGGTATTTTGCAGGGAGGTGTCATCCCGGGATTCCCCATGTATCGCTTGCCGAGTGCCAAGACATTAACGATGACGTCACTGGTGCTCTGGTCCAAGCCCCGTCGCCGCAGCTGCACTTTCGAGCGTTTTGCGGTCTTTTGACGGGTGTTGACGAGCGCCGATTTGAAGTCGTCGCCATAAGATAAGTAAGTTAGGTAGTTAGGTTGCAAGTCTATGCTTCTTCTTTTTTCAAGCATATCTTGAACATTAAGCCAAAACAATGCCATGTATTGCCCCTCAGCCAGACGTGGGCAGCGTGTGGCCGTCTCGTCCCTCAGCCGGACAGGTGCAGCGTATGCTCGTCTCGCTCTCAGCAAGACCGGGACAGCGCATGGCCGTCTCACCCACGTCCGTGAAGTTAGCGACGTATTCAGCGACTTATTCAGCGACGGATTAAGGATTAGCCCAAACCTCGGCCCAAGATCAATTCTGGCATGCTGATCACGAATATGACCTTCATTTTGCTGTTCAAGATCATCTCCAAGGTCAAATTCGAGGTCAAATGACGGGGTACCGCATAACGTCCCGAATTTATTGCCGGATCCTTTCCAAGGAGGTCTCAGATGATAGACAGGGTCCATATCTAACGTCCGTGACCGTGACCCAACCATGACCTTTGTCCTTGGAGGTGTCAAACAACCGGGTACCGCATAACGTCCCGAATGTATTGCCGTATCCTTTCCAAAATGGTCTCAGATGATAGGCAGGGTCCATATCTAACGTTCGTGACCGTAACCCGAACCGTGACCCTAGACCTTGGAGGGGTCAAGCGACGGGGTACCACATAACGTCCCGAATTTATTGCCGGATCGCCGCATCCTTTCCAAAGTCGCTCAGATGATAGACAGGGTCCATATCTAACGTCCATGACCGTGACCTTTGCCTTTGGATCAGCCAGACAAGGGCAGCGTATGGCCGTCTCCCCCAACCCTCAGTCGGACCGGGGCAGGGGTATAGTCGTCTCACCCTTCAGTCAGACCGGGGCAGCGTATGGCAGTGTCTCACCCGTCAGTCAGACCGGTGCAGCGTATGGCCGTCTCGCCCATCAGCCAGACGCAGCGTGTGGCCGTCTCACCCCTCAGCCGTACCGGTGCTGCGTATGCCCGTCTCGCCATTTAGCCAGACCGTGGCAGCGTATGGGCGTCTTACTCCTCAGCCAGCCCGGGACAGCGTATCGCCGTCCCCTTCCCGCCCCTCAGCCGGACCGGGGCATCGTATGGCCGTCTCACTCCAGTCAGACCTGCAGCGTATGCTGTCTCGTCCCTCAGCCAGACAGGGGCAGCGTATATCCGTCACATCCTCAGTCAGACCAGTGTATTCGCACCGCACCGAGCCGCGTGCGGCGACAGGCGAGTCGGATCAGACCACCAGTGACGTCACGCTAATGTTGTGCGATTGGGGCGCTGAAATCCCCGGATGACTCTACCTTTCTTGTACGGCCTTGGTATTTTGTTTTGACTTGTGGTCTGCTGTGGTGGTGCGTAGAGCCGCATCGGCAGTGTGTGTTGTGGTGTTGTGGTGATCTCGTGATTATTCATGGTGTGAATGTTCAAGTTACCGTGATATTGCGCACGATATTTTAAGGAGGCCCTGGTGACGTTCGTTGTCTTAAAAGGTACGGATATACGATACCTTGACATCAACATTGTTGTTGCACAAAGAAGCTGAACATCAACATTTTACATTGAATAATGACAATTTTGATGTTGAGTTTTGTCTGATTGTGGTGAAGCTTGTTAAGAGTTTGGGTTGACCAGTTTTACAGCATTGGACTGAAATGTTTGTTTCACCTTTAGGCTTTAAATATTCCTTTGTTTTTCAATTGTTCCCAGCTAATGGACTATTTCTATTGATATAACATTTTGTAAACTTTTTTGACACACATTTTTGGGTAAACTCCAGTAATGTACCTTCCCAGTTGATTGTAGTCTTGCAGTCCCTAATTGAAGAAAATATTATTACAACAGACAAAAAAGTGTACCAGCACCAGTAATACCAAATGTATGTCACCAATAATAACATTATCAAACCTGACCTAACCTTTGCAGCAATTACTCTAGCAGGGACCCACATTTAGAATGCTCTGCTTGTGCTACAGCCCTACAAGGTGGGGGGGGGGGGGGGGTGCTGTTGCCCACAGACCCCCAGGCCTCAGACCATCTCATAGACATACAAAAATATACTAGGACAATACTATACAAGACAATGTTGAATTTTTCCAAACATATATTTATACCACTTCTATTGACAAATTGTATGACATTTAGAATTAATGCTGTTATCACATCATCAAAGCCTTTTATTTGAAAAAGAGATCAAGAAATGATGGTACAATATTTGTAGTAGTGGGATGAATGATCTAAATTATACTTTTTGCCAGATAGTAAAATTCTGGTGCATCAGAGACAAAAAAAAACGTTTTGATCAGTAAATAACTGAGCCCTGTTCACAGCCACCTGCGGTTTGGCGGTTTCCAGCAGGCTCTAGCCCCACCCCTTTCCTCATGTGTCATCACAAGCAGGTGTCTCTTGAACACTGAAACATTTCATACTGTGGTTGCTCCGTGCCAACCGCCGGAACTGCAGCCAAACACAGCCTTGTGACATCTTACCTTTCGCCCATCCCCACTTTTAGTTTTAGTTACCCCACCTGCTGCCAACCACTGCTGACTGCCGAACCGCAGCCAACCGCAGGGTCTGTGAACAGGCCTCTGGTTGCCAAGGAAACAACTTATTGCCCAGCTTAGTGCTGACGTTATAGAGGGGTGACATCAGCAGGGAGTTGCCAGATCTAGTCAGAACTAAACTTACCCCCTGGACTGGATATGCCTATTAGGATTTTGTATTGTATTGTATTTGATTTATCGTCTACAGGCTCACTGCCCAATTACAGACAAAGTCAGTAGATACAACAATAAATAGCACATATTTTTTGTTTTGTTTTGTTTATATTTGTCTTAAGCTCCATTGTGGTCACTTAAGCTGCTCTTATTTTCACATTTAAATCTTAATCTATGTATTCATCACATTTAATTAATTTTGTTTGCTGTCATGTGATGCTGTTTGGATTATAAAATTTTATATTTATACTCTCTTGACCTCCACTCTTGTAGTCCTCCACTCTTGATTTTTTTAAAACAAATATTTACTTTGAATCAACACCAGTTGACTTTTTGGCACTTCTGGTGTGAATGTGTATTATGATGCTGTTTTTCTGTTGTCAGGCAGTCTTCCAATCATAAATACAGCATCAATGGCACAATGGAGTGCACACCCGGCTCTGGAGACAGGCACCAAACATCTCTCTGAGAGCGATAAAGTTGTCTTAGAGAGGTAAATACAATTTTGTCACATTATGCATGCTGGTGAACAGAGGCTGGGTGTATCAAACACTTGTATATACACAGCTGCATATGAGCATGTATGGGCTATGATACTAACTTGAGTGCTATGGCAAAGTTGCATTGGTAAGGATTAGTAACTGACATTTGAAAAAACAATGGATGTATAGCCATACCTAATGTGTGTGGGTGTAAGTTACTGACACTGGCAAGAATCACTGAGGCCAATGACAGGTGACCAACATGTCCCAAAGATAAAACCTGTTGAGTTCATTTCAAGGTACCTTTCCTTGGACCAACTGCTGCCAAATCAATTTGGTGGTGTATTGAACAGAGTCGCAGAGTAGCCACGAGCGTGGAGGCTAACTAGAGTCCCGCTGTAGGTCGGGACCCGGACAAGCCTGTCACTCACACTCGGGACTCGGCAGAATGGAGCGCTGTTAGCGCGGCAGCCGCAGTGAGTGACAGGCTTGTCCGGGACTCAGACCCGGACAAGCCTGTCACTCACACTCGGGACTCGGCAGAATGCAGCGCTGTTAGCGCGGCAGCCGCAGTGAGTGACAGGCTTGTCCGGGACTCAGACCCGGACAAGCCTGTCACTCACACTCGGGACTCGGCAGAATGCAGCGCTGTTAGCGCGGCAGCCGCAGTGAGTGACAGGCTTGTCCGGGACTCAGACCCGGACAAGCCTGTCACTCACACTCGGGACTCGGCAGAATGCAGCGCTGTTAGCGCGGCAGCCGCAGTGAGTGACAGGCTTGTCCGGGACTCAGACCCGGACAAGCCTGTCACTCACACTCGGGACTCGGCAGAATGCAGCGCTGTTAGCGCGGCAGCCGCAGTGAGTGACAGGCTTGTCCGGGACTCAGACCCGGACAAGCCTGTCACTCACACTCGGGACTCGGCAGAATGCAGCGCTGTTAGCGCGGCAGACCGCATCTTAGTTGTGTGTGTGTGTTAACGCATTTTCAGGGACTATAATACTTTTTGGGTGTTCAAGCTCATGCATATTCACTGAATGCACGCCAATTACAGGGAAGTAATCCTGTTAAAGCCTCGAACCTACTGCATTGTGACCTGGCCTATTAGGGTTATAGAGCCGGGATTCTCTAAGGGAATCGTGGGACTGCTGCAATGCGACGACGAGCGTTGAGCGTGGTGAAGCAGTGTTGGCATCGGACTGTGTAAGCTGTGTTGGCATCGTACGACATCCAGACGGTTGGCTAGAGCGCCGTGGCGATACCGGCCGCTGGATAAAGCCGTGGGGCAGTGGTGACTGTTGCGTCGCTGCGTTGGTGCGGTGTCGTATAGTGACAGAGGTGGTGTGGGTGCGGGACACAGGCCGCTCTACAGTCTACACCATACCCCAGCTCAGCGACAACAGGCTGCAACGGCCACCTCTAATAAGTGCCAGTGTAAAAGTAGAGGTTTCTGTATGTTTTTCTGTTTGGATATGGTGCCATATATCTATGATAATGTGACATCGTACATCCATAAAACCAGCAAGACGCCGTAGTTGGCGACGATCGAGCGAGCGCGAAGGAAATGTATGGTGAATTTCAACTCGATAGGGCAAGTAGTTTCTGAGATACAAAGAAGGTGCGCACGTGCAGAGGCACCCCATCCCTGACTTGTGGGAAAGAGGCGGCTGAGCGATCCCTAACCACACACCAAATTTAAACACAATCGGCTCAGCCGTGGCAGAGTTTTTGCGAGAAAACACTTTCCAACACCCCTCACGCGGCACGTGCCACGCGCGGTGGTAGTCACCCACATGAGTGAGCACCGGTCTCAAATAAGGTAGGTTGAATGGGGCTGCTAAGCAAAGAAGTCTGCTTGTCAATCGGACGTGTGGTTGCAGAGATATAAGCTTCTCAAAAGCGTCGCCACGGGTCGGGCCGGGCCGGGCCGCTCATATTCAGATTTTTCCCATATACCACGGAAGGACGAGCGAGCGCTTCGCGCTCGCTCGTAATACAATTAGAAAATCGGTGACATTTTGGACATTTTTGGCTTCAACCCAAATCGGTCGGTAACCAAAATGCCTCCCATTCGGTATCGGTTTGGAATCGGTCAGGACATTTTTGGAAGATGACATCACTAGTGCGTTTCAGAGACTCTCCAGCGTGTCAAAGTGGCGGATCCCGCTCGGGAGAGGTGGGACGTGGCCGGGACTGAGGCTGTCGTGTGTGTCAATGCAACCTCAATCAGTTCATATATTTGCGAATCATTCCACGTTGTGGTTTAGTGTTTGATCCGTTTCAAAAACACCGTCAAGATGAGTACATAGAGGCATACACATACATCGGTCAAGGACGCTAGTACATATGCCTAAATCAGACGCATAAATGTTAATACAGATGCAAATACAAATACTAAACCATCTTTGCACAATAGATGAGATGTCAAATCACAGATGATTTGGTATAGCGGCGAGAAGATCTGGTAGCTTACGAGCAGCCGAGGCGGCTGCCGGCAGGTTGTTCCAGGACTGAGATGCACGGTATGAGAAAGTACTGCGAGTCAAGGACAGCCGAAACGGAGGAAGCTATAACTCGCCACTGGCTGTTGCGCGAGTCACTCGTTGCGATACGGCCGAACGTCGGACAAATAACGAGTGGACAGCTTCCGGAGTGTTTGCATCATGCAAAGCCTAGCAGACTTTGATGCAGTCACGATGTTTGACCAGGTCGTCAATTTTGCGCCAGCCAAGTTGATCTAAAATAGGTGAGATATGGTCAAATTTTCGAGCACCTGTCACTGTCCGAGCCGCAAAATTTATTAGTTTTTGAATTCTGTGCAAGTGACAGGCTGCAGCTCCACCCCAGATTGAGAGACAGTAGATGCTGTGGGAAACACGTGAGCATGAATAAGGATCTTGCGGGTCTCTGCTGTGAGGTGGTGACGAATTTTGTCAAGTGAAAGAAGAATGGAGTTGCACTTTTTGACAACATTTGATATATGCTCCTCCCAGGATAATGTATTGTCAAAAACCATTCCGAGCATCTTCACGGACGGGGGGGGGGGGGACCAGGACGTGACCGGATATGTTGATTGAGAAGGAACTGGTCTTCTTTAGAGACTGGGAGGTGCCGACAAGAAGAAGAGTTGTTTTGGTAGGATTCATTTTTAAGGAGTTAGATTTAAAGTAGGGTTGGAAAGACCTCAGTGTCTCCTGGCGATATTTCAGAGCGCTGAGCTGGTCTGGAGGAGAGGAGTCTAATAAGGAGGTATCATCGGCATAGGATACTAAGCGTCCGTGAGGCAGGGAGGATGCAAGGTCGTTTGTGAAAATGCTGAAGAGGACCGGGCCCGTTAAGGAACCTTGAGGAACGCCATGGGTCAGAGATAATGAAAGGTTACCGCCTCTCACCATCTGCCGACGCTCACCAAGGTAGCTCGCGAACCAGGAGCTGTCAATGCCGTACCATGCAAGTTTATCAAGCATGAGTATGTGGTCAACGCTATCGAAGGCACGGCTCAGATCCACTGATGTGGCCGCGACGATGTGCCCCTCATTCATCCTGCGTACCATCCAGTCAACGATATCGATGAGGGCATCTTCCGTGGAGTGACATTTGCGGTAGGCATATTGTGTGGAAGCCAGGGTATTATTGCGAATCAAATATTCAGTAACCTAACGGCAAACGACCTTCTCGCAAATTTTTGACAAGACTGGTAATATATAGATTGCCCTGAAACGATTGGCTTCCTCACGAGATCCAGATTTGAATAGCGGCACCACGCACGCCTTTTTCCAAGCCGAAGGAAAAACATGCGTACTGATCGAGGAATTCACCAAGTGCAATACATGAGGTCCAATTACTGCAAAACACTTTCGCACGGCTGCTATGGGCAGGCCATCAAGCCCGACAGCTTGGCTGGCAGACAGTTCACTGAGCGCGGCGGACAGTTCCGGAAGCGTAATCACACGAAGCGTTAGCCCAGCTGTCGTCACGCAGGGTGGCCTGGGAGGGAGGGGAGGCTCAGCGCTGCCACCAGCTGCTATCTCAGCGGCGATTTTTGGTCCGACATTGGCAAAGTGTCGGTTAAATTCGTTCGCCTTTTCAGCGGACAACAGGCAGGATTATGCCCACTCCTTTCCGGCCGCATGACAAATTCTTTCACACCCTGCCAGGAAGCATTACGATCGCGTGACATTTGAGCACATACATATTCTCCACGTGACACGGCAAAGTGGCCCTTGACCAGATTTCGAAGCCTGCGATACTCCTTCTTATTTTCCCCACTCCCGTCTCTGCGCCACACAAGATTGGCCCTGTCCCTACACCGCATTAATTCAAGAAGCGTCTCATCGGTCTTCACCCACGGACAGTGCTGCCGACGGCGCGGTGTCACTGTTCTTAGCGGACAATGGGAATCGAGTACGCTCCACCAAAGTCGCATAATAAAACTACAGACTTCCGTATCGACATCCGTCGCTTCATAAACAGGATCCCAATTAAGTTCCATCTAATTAAGTTCCAAGTATTAGTTCCAAGCAAATCGCATCCCAGTTCGCTTTACGCCATGACCTCAATACGAAACTTCTTGGACTAATGCGAGGTTTAACCGCAGGAAAGCTTATTACAGTAGTAAGGTGATTACCTGAAATGAAATTGGTGAAATTGGCTCTGCTGACAAGAAAAACCGCCGAGTTCGGTCCGTCCACGTTGGGTGATGATATGGTCCAGGAGGGTAGGGGTCGGCTCCAGATGAGTAGGTACCGTGGACAAGTTGTTGCAGCCCCAGGTCGTTCAGCGCCGTCATGTACCGACGACAGATTGGTGTGTCCGATCTGAGGACGTCTATATTGACGTCCCCGAGACAGAACGTAGGTCGGCCCGCGGCCAGAGCGTCACGTAGCTGGTAGTGAATTTCTTCTATGCCACGTATGTACGGCTGGCGTGGTGGACGGTACACCACTCCCCACGGTCACAGAACTTCGGCCCCTACATTTCACAAACCCAGAGAGATTATAGTGCTGCACTACTACTTGTAATGGGTAGGATGTTGCATTCCAGTGTGTCCCCTGTGAATAATTGCCGCACCACCACTGTTATCCCTGGTGCCTGGCTGAAGTGGCCGATCACGACGCAGTATATTATACCCCGGGAAAATCAAGATTCCGTCTAATACTTTCGCATGTAACCAGGTTTCAGAAACACGATAAATGTCTACATTATGATCGTTCATGGTTCGAATAACAGAGTTGATATTGTGCGTAAGAGAACGGACATTAGAGTGAGCTATTACAAGAGTTCGCAAAGTGGCATTTCTAACCATGCCACTTCCACCGCCGCTGACCTCCGGGAGTCGGGCCAGGCACCGAGTCCGAGTCAATCGCCTTGGGAGCTGTCCTGGAAGTCGAAGGAGAGGTCATAGATGATGCTTCCTGGCTCCGCAAAAAGCACGGATTCCCACATTACCCTCGCTGAGCTGGACGCGGTGGTGCGGGGTATAAACCTAGAAGTCGCGTGGAAAATGAACTGCTTCACCCTCGTCATCGACTCAAGGACGGTGGCTCACCGATGCCCTGTCCGGGAAGGCGCGTTTGAAAACGAAAGCGGCAAGCGAGCTGCTTATCCGGAGGCGCTTGGAAACCGTCCAGAATATCGTCGCTGAATACGATCTCGACGTGCAGGTGAAGAGCGGTCCGTCAGTCGAGAACAGGGCCGTCATCTTGACTAGAGTCCCAAAGAAGTGGCTTTCGTCTTCAGACACCCAGGAAGTCTGCGCAGGCGCCGTGATGGAAGCAGATATCGCGGCTGTGCATGAGACCAGCGGACACCCGGGCATCAGGCGCACGCTCCACCTCTGCAGACGATTAGATCCATCCGTGACGCGGAAGCAGGTGCAGCAGGTGGTGCGCCAGTGCCCGGCTTGTCAGTCTATTGATCCGGCTCCACAGCGATGACAGCATGGTACGCTGAGCGTGGTGAAGACTTGGGACCGAGTGAGCATGACATCTGCCGTGTTGATGGTGAGCAGTACCTGACGCTGGTAGATTGCGGCCCCTCCAGGTACGCCATCTGGAGGCAACTCAGGCGACAGGACACGGCCAGCGTTTATTGCTCAGCTGGGGGGCGGTGTTCCTGGAGAGGTGCGGACCGCGAGAGCTCCTCACCGACAACTATACGTCGTTCCGCAGCGTGACCTTCCTGGAGTTCGTCAGTAGATGGGGTGTGACTATAAGGTACCGAGCGGCCTATGTCCCGGCAGGAAACGGCATCTCTGAAAGGAATCACCGATCTATCAAGACGATCGCAGCACGAAAGGGTTGTTCGGTGGCGGAGGCCGTGAACAGGTGTAGCGTAATGCCGCGTAGTGATGCTGCTGCCTCCAGTCCTGCAGATACGCTCTTCAACTACGCGTCAAGAGTCCCACGATGTTGACGCTGACGCCAAAACGTCTGAGGAGCAGTGCCGGTACAGTGTAGGTGACCAGGTATGGGTACGTGATCCAAGTCGACGATGTGATGTGCCGAGCTCGCTTGGTACAGTGAAACCGGGTAGTGTCATGTAAGAATGTTGCAGTGTCCTAGCATTGTTAAATTTTGGTGGAAAACGACACCCTATGGATACTATTTTTCCACTCTTTCCCAAGTTTTCCTCTTAATTTTCCACTCCTTTTTCTAAAATGTATTGGATAATTTGAACTCTATAATGATTTATGGATGTAATGATAGGACAGGACAGGGAAAAAACAGGTCAGAATTGGCATAGGTAATAACTAATTCTGGTGAGCGGGTAATTGGACATTGATAAATCCAAATGGTTTTTAGGTGAATTTTTCCACTCGTTATGCATATTTTTTTTACCATAATTTTTCCATTCCGCACCCAAGCTCCAAAGCAATCCTAGGACCCTGGAATGTTGAAGTTGATGGTGTTTCACGTCATGTAAGAGACCTCCGTTTAGCGTTGCTGCCGCGACCCGATGTCACACCTGCACAAGGGTCAGGCCCTTTTGCAGGCCTGGGGGGGAAATGCCCACAAAATCACATTTTTCAAAGATATAAAAAACAGGAATGTATGTCAGAGAACCACATATGGGAAACTACCATACCAAATTGCAGAATGACATCACCATTTTTTGACTGACTTATGGCATCTAAAGTATGGGTGACTCATGACGTCATATACAACAACAACAAAAAAATCTGAGACAAAACTGGTTTAGAAACATGCTTTTTTATTTATATTTATCAATTCAAAATGTTGACCTTCAGTGACCTGAACTTGACCTGAACTTGACATAAACTTCACGCAAATGAAGTAAGGCGATACAATGACTATCACTATCAAATTATACGTGGTAAATAACTCATAAAACGTGTGTTTTTCGTAGATATTTTGAGCATAGTGACCTTTTGTGACCTGACCTTGACCTTGTTTGTGTTGCATCACTGTCACGTTCCGGCCATTGTTCAGAAAGTCAAGTCTCGGTGTAGTTTTGTATGCTCGTCAGCCATTTGCACACGCAGACTAAAACAAAATAATTATTTACAGTCAAAGTTTTAACGGAACAAAACTTCCAAGTTCAGAAAATTGGAGAAACGGGCCACTTCTCTGACACTGGCGCTGTCAACAAAAATTTAATACGGGTCGTACTGGATTCGAAGGGAATTTTTCTCGATAGGGAATATGGTTTGAGTGGAGGTTATGAGTTCAGTGTCCCAATGTAATAACATTGGGAAATTTGGGTGGAAAACGACACCATATGGATACTATTTCTCCACTCTTTTCCCAAGTTTGACTGTGAATTTTCCACTCCTTATTTTAAAATGTATTGGCTATTGGAACCCTGATACTGATTTGTGGATGTAATGATGGGGACAGCCTGTGTACGGAAATACCGGTAAGAATTGACATAGGTACCTAATAACTAATTCTGGTGAGCGGGTAATTGGATATTGATAAAGCTGAGTACATATGTTTTTGGGTTGAATTTCCCCTCTTTATGCTGATTTTTTACCATAATTTTCCACTCCGCACCCCAGCCCCAAAGCAATCCTAGGACCGTGCATGAGTTTGAATGAGTTTTGAAAAGAATAAAGCAGCTTAAAAGTCACTTTTTGCCACATTTTTTGGGGGTATTTACCGCAGTTAAAAGGGTATGTAATGTACAAGGGTAAAAGGGTATAACTGGCTACTGCTTTGTATCTTGAATGGTATCAACGGGTTAACGGCGTGACGAGTCAATGGGTTATCGGGCCAATGGGTTTGACGGATCAAGGAAGCTCGAGAAATAAAAAATGGGTGCACGGGTGAACGTGTTAGTAATCTTCTAGTTTTAACAAATGTGCTTGTTTCGAGTCGCGCTAACGCACTGGCGTTGGCAGTTGTTGAGCAGAGCCCCCTCCCCCCCCCCCCCCCCGGGTCCCATCGCTGTTTTTTTAACGGGCGGGTGGCGCCAGCCGTTCCCAAGGCCACGGTGCCAAGGAGTCCCTTTCGGACTCAGCGACGCTGCCGACATGTGAGCTCCCGCTCCCTCTTCACCCCAAGCCTCCTGTTCCCTGTATTCCCACCTCTTACTGAGTTAAAAAGGATTAATTTGAGTTAAAATGTTGGCAGCGTATCGCTGCATTTAAATGTCTCGCATTCCTGTGCCATCAAAACCCGTTTGCCTCTGGTCTGTGGCTCAGCGTTATGCCATGCTACTTCGCCACACCGCACGTCACGTACAAGTGGCGAGTGGCGGCTATCAGCCGGGCTGGGTGACGACCGCACGTGTCGTATTAGGCTGATATAGGGCGGGTGCCTCCCCTATCTCTGAAAACATGGCCTTTCCACACT
>JAXIVJ010018535.1:0-10000 GCA_036785665.1 Chirona hameri
ATATAATATATATATATATAAATATATATATATATATATATATATCTATATATATATTAATATACATATTATATATATATATATATATATATATATATATATAATATAATACATAATATATATATATATATATAATATATATATATATATATATATATATATATATATATATATATATATATATATATATATATTATATATATATACTATATAATATATATATATATATATATATATATATATATATATATATATATATATATATATGACTATTTCATTTACGATTTTCATCTACAAGAACTCCTAAGAATTTAATGCATGGGTTTATCGTGATTGGTGTATCATTTAATACTATGTCAAGATATTGTCACGTCACTGATCTGGAATATATTTGGTAATTTGTCTTTGATGCATTTAGTGATATATATTTGTAATATATTTGCATGGAACAACTCGTTATTTTTGGAAAGAATTAATTAATCTTTATTTGCAGCTTTTCAACATTTCCAGCTTGAATATAAATTGCTGTATATCATCAGCATTTTTTTCTTTCTTTTCATTTCTTATTGAAAATTTTGCATTTCTTACCCACATGATCCGTGACCTATGACCTGTTTCTCAAGGTCATTCAAGGTCATGCTTCTCAAGGTTCTCAAGGTCAACTGGCGTCCCGTAGTATCAATGCTGGTAACTTGTGTAGTTTCAGAGTGTTTGTTGTTCAGGAGCATATGCACAGGAGTTTCCAGGTGACAGTTGTGGTTTCCACTGAGATTGTGACCTCGACTGACCTTTTCAGAGGTCAACTGAGGTCATTGACCTTCGATGACCTCAGATGACTTTTTGGGGCTTCTGGCGGTTTCTAGGACATTTTGTGACGCTGATTTCGAATTTGGGATCCACTTTACATAATTATATGTTCCACTGGGTCATGCGCTTCCACAGGTCAACCGAGGTCACTGACCTCAGATGATCTGACATGACCTTTTTGGAATTTGGCAGTTGTTAGGACATTTTGTGACGCTGATTACGAATGTGGCACCCATTAAGCATTATGATATGCTCATTCACGATTCTAGCTCGATAAAATGCAATTTTTTACGTATTTCCAATTTTGATGAGTTTTTGGTCATTGACATGACCTCAGAGGTCACCTAATGACCCAAGGTCTTAGCATAGGACAGCAACGGCTTCCTCTCGTCACAAGCAACACGCTCGTCTTTGAATCGAAGCTCTAGCTCAATTTGGGGAGAAACGCTAAGGGGGGGGGGGGTCGTACCCCCTACCCGAACACGTAGTGATTTTGCCCTACCCGGGCGAGGATTTAACTATTATTGTGAACAATTTTCCCTTGTCACACAATTATAACAATTGAAATGATAAATAGAATGATGAAATTAATAAAGCTGCAGGGAAACCATTATTACCGAGCGGGCGCGCTTCGCCCGTGAGGTTTCTCAACTTATTAGACAAATGTACATTTGACCCGGCCCGACCCGGCCATACAGACGCTTTTCAGAAGCTAATAACTTTGGAACCACTGCTCTGATTGAGATTGGGTCTTCACATTGGATAGGTCCATCAAATCAATTTTGTTTTTGGTGTGGTGCGTTCTGATAGGTGGTACCACAACGCGTGGCAGTTGGCAAACGCGAACATCGAAATGAACTAAATACTTTGCTAAAATGATTCCTGATGAAAAATGACTGTATTATTCTAAGCATTGATTATACGCTGAAGCATGCAGCGCTCAGGACGCATTCTTTTTGGCGGATTTGGAAAGGAGATCATGACAAATTTAATACAACTTAATTTGTATGTTTGAGATTGGGCCTTGCGGCCTGGCAATTTTTCTGGAGGACTAAAATGATTGTGTTACTACCACGTGTGCTCCCTTACCGTGTCATATTTCAAACCTGTTTTAGAGCTTTGCCAGAGCGCGCTCGCTCGGTCATCGCCCAAAAAGGCGTTTTACTGGTTTATGTCTGTAGCTGCTGTTGGACCAACTCTGAAATAATGCCCCTATTTTTCAACAAACCACTATAATGCACCTTGACCTTCAGTCTGCAATATTTCAACTAATAGCTACATCTATAAATAGAATCGTTTCATATTTAATCAAGAGGGCGACACTGTCTGTGTCGTGAATAACAAACAAGCATAGATGGCTAATTGGTGAAGTAATATCGACAGACATCACCACAACTTACCTCAGCTTTTCAGGCAGTTGTTAAATCTCCGTCGTAAGTAATGCGGGGCGAGAATTATTATCCAATTAATCGTTATCTTCGTATCAAACAGTTCGGAAGAAGCTAAATACGGCAGCAATTGTGCCGTGATTTCGGTGCTCATTTGGGGTAGAATCAACTGCAGGGTGGGGTAAGTTCTACCGCGTTCAAAATACCCCATGCCGTAAATCTGATTCTACCCCATTTTTGCGGTAAAATAAGAGGCCTCCTGCGGTGAAACAGAAGAACAGCCTCAAATAAACAGCTCCACTCACGGTCTGGTTTATTTGAGGCTGTTCGTCTGTTTCACCGCAGGAGGCCTCTTATTTTACCGCAAAAATGGGGTAGAATCAGATTTACGGCATGGGGTATTTTGGACGCGGTAGAACCTACCCCACCCGGTTTGGTGAGATTGAGTTGCGGTAAAATGGCCCATTCTACCCGAAATGCCAATGTACGGCCCTTGGTGAGATTGGGCCTTGTTGTTTTTGTTTGATGGCCTTGGCCTCTGTCAGAACTGGTAGATAAATGATGGTGATGTACAGGGACGGATCCAGGGGGAAGGGTGCCAAGGGGTCGTGCCCCCCCCCCCCCCCCCAAAGGTCCTGAAACTATGAATACCCCCCCCCCCAAACGGTCGGACGTACAGTTGTAAAAAATTGCCTTTGCAGCAGTCAAAATCCAGCTATCCACAGTACAAAACTTGAAAATTCCGCGCCGCTTCGCGGCATGACACAAAATTCGCAATTGCTTATACAAATTTGGAAAATGAGAAAATGAATTAATTAACTGTCTGGCAGAGGCTCTCCTTGGCGGTACCTAATTGCTAGCCCCAGGGCCCACTCCCTTCATACAATATTAAAGCGGGCTACATATTTAACTAGTCTGCCGAGTTCCGAAAAAAGGCGATGCGAACACAAAGACGCGGACATCGGCACCAGGAAGCTGCTCCAGCGGTGCCCAACTTGCTGGACCGAAGAGCTAATAGTGGGACCAGGCCAGGACCATCTCCCCAGGCCAGCTCGACCCAAGCCATCTCGCCCCAGGCTCCTCCAGATCCGCAGAGACCGTTTATGGGCGGAAAAATCGTTCTGCCTCTTGCTGCTTTTAAACCGTTTGCACTGTTACCAGTTGTTTGTTACAGTTCGGTGCATATGTTTACAGTTATTATCATATGTACTATTGAGCGCTGACTGCCACCGGTCATCGTGATTTACTATCCGAGAAATATGTATATGAAAAACTACCTTAATTTAAATATTTTTGCATCATACTGAAATGTGCAACCACGAAACGAGGTTACCTGAGGCTTGACTCCCCTCACGGTCTGGTTCCAATATTAAACTTTCGTTTTCCACGACCTAAAATTAACCCGTGCACTGCAGGGGGCTTGCGCAGAACACAAACTGCAGGGGGGATTTCCGCCCCCCCGTGAGATCTCGAAAACTACGCTACGTAGACAAGCGGAAAACGGCGTTTGATAGGTTGATAAAAGTTCTATCGAAAGTATTTCAGTTTTTTTATATCAGGTCAAAATTGAGGTCACCAGAGGTCATCAAATGTCAAATTTTCCATTTGTTTCCTCTTTTAGGTCTTCGCTCCAGACATTCCCATATATCTCGGAAACTATGCTATCTAGAAACAAACTAAACAAAGCAATCGCCAGCCATTTAAATTTGCAATGACAACATGTCCTCAAGTTTGATCTCTGGTCAATATGTAAGGCTCCAAAGGTAAAAAAAGGGGGAATGCTGTTAAAAACCGTTTTTGCTAATAACTTGTTATATAATAAAGATAACGGAAAACAGTTTACGCCATTGTGTTTGTCTCGGCAAGGCGCTTCGAATGATTTACATGGTAACCTTGTTAGGTCAACTTCAAAATTTGACCTCATGTCACGTGACCTTGACCTGAGATCAAGACCCAAGTAGGTTATGTTGCATATAAGGAGACGTGTCTCGACGAGAAAAACACATTGCTGTCAGTTTTACTTCTCTACCTTCATTATGTCGCGAGTTATTGACACAAAAGTGATGGTGACATCAGATGACCTCAAATGACCCCCATAGGGGTCACTGAATAAAACTTGCACTTGGATGATCAATAATATCCTATAATAACATGATCCAGAAGTAATTGTACTAATATCATGCATATCTTTGAAATAGGAAGCATTTGAATATTTCCCCATTGACTTATTATGGGGAGGTCACGAAATTTACCTGACCTTAGATCACCGATATAAAAATTCCGAGATAAACGAATTGTAAGTACTTATGCCTTCATGACACCCTGCAAGTTTCAAACTGATCGGTGAGAATTGAGCAACTCTGGCTTTGGCACAACTGCAAACGTTTTTGGAGGTGGGGTCACTTGACCTGGTCTGGTGACCTGGCCTGAGATGACCCGAGGTCAATTTTGTGTTTAAGTGCACTGAGATAAAAAGTTACTAGGGGTGGTTAGTTTTGGGCTAGTGTCAAAAATTACGAGGCCTTTACTAACCACCCCTAGTAAAACGTACTAGGGGTATTACCACCGGTTTTACTAGGGACCTGGTGAAATTTACCAGCCCGAAAACCATGAGCTAGTCAAAGCTAACTAGCCCGGTTACGACGGGGGTAGTACGCTTACTAGCCCAGTTACGAGGGGGTAGTACGCTTACTAGCCCGGTTACGACGGGGATAGTCACGCTTACTAGCCCGGTTACGAGGGGGTAGTACGCTTACCAGCCCGGTTACGACGGGGGTAGTCACGCTTACTAGCCCGGTTACGAGGGGTAGTCACGCTTACTATCCCGGTTACGACGGGGGTAGTCACGTTTACTACCGCAAATACCAGGGTTCAGCGACGGTTACTAACCCTGGTACTAGGGGTATAGTAAGTGGTACTACCTCTCTTACCAAGGGAATTCCCTTTCTTACCAGCCCACTTACCACATATCCACCAGTTGCTGCAGCTTTTGCGTTTACTATTTTTCGCCCGAATATCTCAACAACAGGCATTTTTTCCCGGAACGAGATTTATTCGTACAGTAAACCGAGTTGAAACATCTGCCATGACAGTTATTACAGCAAACACGCGGCTGATCGCCTGCTCGGGAACGCCCCCCGAGCAGGCGATCACCGTGTTTTGCCCCCGAGGGGCAGAACACGGTTTCAGAACCTTTGGGGGCCATGACCAATTGGCACCCTGGATCCGCCCTTGGGTTGCTGTATTGCAACAAGATTCATTCTATAAAAATATGCATTAAATAGGTTTCACATGTGTAACAAAATCACATGGGAGCCAACAGGGGCGGATCCAGGATTTTCTAAGGCAGGGGGCTTCAGGCCTGAGGGCGGCATATTTCCTCGGTGACTGGGGCGGCATGGTGCCTTCCGAGGGCGGCATAATGCCTTCCGAGGGCAGCGATGTACCTTCCGAGGGCGGCATAATGCGTTGTTAGGGCGGCAAGATGTCTTCTGAGGGTGCCAGGATGCCTTCCAAGAGTGCTACGATGCTGTTGGTAGACGCAAGGGCGCCCTGGCGGCCTCCCGAAAACGCTACGGCGCCTTCGGCGCCGGCAAATCCTATACAAAAATGGCGCCGTTTTCTAAGGCAGGGGGCTTCAGCCCCTACGCCCCCCCCCCCTGGATCCGCCACTGGGAGCCAACAAAACTCGGTAACGGTGGGGCTGGCGTCACCGTCGCGACCGGGCAATCAAATCAAGGTTCAAAGTTACTATCACCGTTGTTGGTCTGGAGTCATGGGGAAGCTTTATGACGTCACCAGATTCTGGCTACGAGCGAATCTTAGGCCGACCCGATCAGACTTAATGGCCGGGTTAGGTTAGGTTAGGTTAGGTTAGTTTCATTAATTCCGATAGGTTCGGCCTACCGCTCGTAGCTATTAAATCGGGGCGGCCTAAGATTCGCTCGTAGCCAGATCTGGTGACGGCATAAAGCTTCCCTATGACTCCAGACCAACAACGGTGATAGTAACCTTGAACCTTGATTTTATTGCCAGGCCGCGACGGTGACGCCAGCCCCACCGTTACCCAAAACTCTACCCCAAATTTCCTGGGAAGTTTGTTGATATTGTTCAAGAATTGTTCGGAGATGATACCTCTGCCTGCATACGCATCTAACTAGAAAATGATACCATGGAAACTGTTCATAATGCAGTTAATACACTACCAACAAAGAGCAACAAGCATAAAGTACAACTTAACATGTGAGCACTCGCCCCTCCAACACACGTAGCAAGCACTCACGGTGGAACACTTCCACACTCACGTCACGCAGTCTCTGCAGTTGCGAATCGATATGGCTGCCACTACTAACAAAGAGCAACAAGCATTAAGTACAATGCAGAGAAACTTAACACTTCACCCCTCCAACACACGTACCGACGCAACACGCACTTACGCCAACGCAGTTTGAATGCACTTGAACGCATGCAGTTTCTGCTTGCGAATCAAGATGGTTGCCGCGTGTGCCGAATTCAGAGGGTAGTTAAAGGCCTGGTAAACGGGGCGAGCCCCCTGGTAAGCACTCTAGTAGGCAGCGTGTCGCGCGTGTGCCGAATGCAGGGGTAGTTCAAGGCCTGGTTCAAGGGCGAGCCCCCTGGTAGGCACTCTAGTACACTGGCGGATCCAGCCGTCGTTTTTTTTTTGGGGGGGGGGGCAACTTTTTGTGGCAAAAAGGTACCCCCATTTTTTTTCTCCGCGGATTTGGACCGGTTACCTTATTTTGGTATTCGAGCATAAGAAATTCACTTCAAATTCACAACAAAACAAAATTGGGGTTGAAAAAAGGAAATCCGAGAGCCATTATGAAGAAAATGTCTTTTCCCTTCTTTTCGCGTGTTTTATTTGCAATTTGCTTGAAAACTCTGATTTCTACGATTTGCCAAACATTTATCGTTTTTCCACCAAAAATGGCATGACATGACGTCATTAAAACGTCATTATCTCCCAAAATACTACATCAATTTCATTTAGAGTTGGTGAGAAGACTTAGACTTGATGCAGGATAAGGTACTGAAAGTTTCACGTTGATATCTATCATAGTTTTCAGGTTATTGAGAAAATCAGGGAGGGGAAGATTCTGCCCTCCCCTCCCCCCCCCCCCCCGCGGATTCGGACACAAAATCACATAGAGGTCAAAGGTCAAGGTCACGGGGACGAATACGAGATTTTAAGCTTCGGTACCAGCATGGTGTACCTCTAGTTTTTTCGTTTACCGTCCTATTTGCTCGCAATGGGCAAAAAGCGACTCGCCGGCACCCCACCTTGCGTCAGGAAAAACAAAAAATCGCCTAGAGGTCCAAGGTCAAGGTCACGGGGACGAATACGAGATTTTAAGCTTCGGTACCAGCTTGTGTACCTTCTAGTTTTTTCGTTTACCGTCCGATTTGCTCGCAATGGGAAAAAGGGACTCGCCGGCACCCCACCTTGCGTCACGAATAATACAAAATCACCTAGAGGTCAAAGGTCAAGGTCACGGGGACGAATACGAGATTCTAAGCTTCGGTACCAGCTTGTGTACCCTCTAGTTTTTTCGTTTACCGTCCGATCTGCTCGCAATGGAAAAAAAGGACTCGCTGGCACCCTAGCTTGCGTCAGGAAAAAAAAAATCACATAGAGGTCAAAGGTCAAGGTCACGGGGACGAATACGAGATTTTAAGCTTCGGTACCAGCTTGTGTACCCTCTAGTTTTTTTTCGTTTACCGTCTGATTTGCTTGCAATGGGCAAAAAGAGACTCGACGGCACCCCAGCTTGCGTCAGGAAATACAAAACATCACCTAGAGGTCAAAGGTAAAGGTCACGGGGTCGAATACAAGATTCTAAGCTTCGGTACCAGCATGGTGTACCCTCTAGTTTTTTAGTTTACAATCCGATTTGCTCGCAATGGGCAAAAAGGAACTCGCCGGCACGTTAGCTTGCGTCAGGAAAAACACAAAGTCATCCAGAGGTCAAAGGTCAAGGTCACGGGGACGAATACGAAATTATAAGCTTCGGTACCAGCATGGTGTACCCTCTAGTTTTTTCGTTTACCGTCCGATTTGCTCGCAATGGGCAAAAAGGGACTCGCCGGCACCTTAGCTTGCGTCAGGAAAAAACAAAACATCACCTAGAGGTCAAAGGTCAAGGTCACGGGGACGAATACGAGATGTTAAGCTTCGGTACCGAAGCTTAAAATCTCGGAAAAAAACTAGAGAAGTACACAAGCTGGTACCGAAGCTTAAAATCTCGTATTCGTCTCCGTGACCTTGACCTTTAGGTGATGTTTTGTTTTTCCTGACGCAAGCTGGGGTGCCGGCGAGTCTCTTTTTGCCTATTGTGAGCAAATCAGACGGTACACGAAAAAGTAGAGGGTACACAAGCTGGTACCGAAGCTTAGAATCTCGTATTCGTCCCCGTGACCTTGACCTTTGACTTCTGGATGACTTTTTGTTTTTCCTGACGCAAGCTAACGTGCCGGCGAGTCCCTTTTCGCCCATTGCGAGCAAATCGGACGGTAAACGAAAAAACTAGAGGGTACACAATCTGGTACCGAAGCTTAAAATCTCGTATTCGTCCCCGTGACTTGGACCTTTGACCTCTAGGTGATTTTTTGTTTTGTTTTCTGACGCAAGCTGGGGTGCCGGCGAGTCGTTTGAGCCCCTTTGCGATTAAATCGGACGGTAAACGAAACAATTAGAGGGTACCCCGTGCGATGACATTTCAGTGACCTCTGGAGGTCAAACCATTTGTCCTATGTCAAAACAGATTGCATATTCGTGCATAACTCGATGAGATCTACCCATATGCTAAGTTTGGGGAAAATCGGAACTCGACGCTGAAAACGAATACGAATACGACGCTAACTTGACGCACATGGCCAAACTTACCTTCAGAAGTATTCTATTCACCCAAGGGGTGTCATCCCTATCTCCGTAACGTGTCCCCTTCTACTTATGACGTCACCCCAGTAGTGAATTCTGGCGCATGTCGTCTGCAGTCGGTTAAAACTGTTTTTCGCAAATAACTTTTTGACAAATATAGATACAGCAATGGTTTTGATGTCATCGTGTTCGCCTCGTCAGAACACGTCGATTCATACAAATTCCATGTGGTTTAGGTCAAATCAAAATTTCATCGAAGGGGCGGGGCTTAGAGCCTCAGCTGGTGACCGCCGAACCGCAGGGGGACCGTAAAAAAGGCCCTGACCTTTGATGAGCTCTAGTGACCTCAATATTGATCTGAGCCTAAAATGATCCGAAGATTTCGATTTGCCTTGTTTTGAGCTTTTCAACGCTGTCTTTTCCTTTTTCGTAACATTTTTACTTTCCGAGTTAGATAATATTTATTTCTCCCGAAATAGCATTAACTGCAATGGCGGAGGAGGCCAATGGATCCACATGACGTCACGCTCTGACGTCATGATCACACAGAATCGCCGGATGACTCTACCTCCTATATATGGCCTTGTATTTACCGTGCTTCAGACAAGGCTTATATATGTCCTTGCCTTCGGATTGTGTCTTGCGCCACTAATGTTTCTTTTGCCTATGTCGATTGTTACCAAATTACTTCCATATTTTTTCACCAAAGAATTACTTTTATCACAAAGATAAAAAATAAGGTATCGTTTAGTCATTAACGATCACTTTTTGAGTGAACCTTTTGGGGGGGGGGCAAACAGGCCACTTTGGGCTTGGGGGGGGGGGGGCGGCCGCCCTAAATTCCCCCCCCCCCTGGATCCGCCAGTGCTCTAGTAGGCAGATCATACTAGAGTCTCTACCATAGGTG
>JAXIVJ010018535.1:15000-22879 GCA_036785665.1 Chirona hameri
CCAGACGAGACCAAAATATATTGTAAATTCATCACATTTTGCATGAAAACTTTCCTACCGAAAGATATTTCAAGTTAAAGTTGATAGCGTTCCACACTTTTAACGACCGGTACTTGCAAGTACTTTTGGTCCTCATCAAACTGCGGGCTTTTCCCGTATTGTTTTTTACGTAATGAAGTGGAAAATATATTGTGCGTTCTGCTTGTTGTGATTATATGCCCGGCGATCTTCTAAAACTAACAGCGATTGGAAAAAGTGGCAATAAAATCGGAAGCTCATCGATGCACATCAACGGCGGCATAGTTAGTGGTTGCGACCCTCAATTTTTGAAAATAAATTCATTTGTTTTCAACATTAGGAGTATTGTATAATTCGTCTGTGGCTGTATATAACACTATGCTTTATATTATCATGAAAAATAATAATTTTCCCCCAAAAAACTAACAAACAATAACACAAAACTGGTAATTAAATCGGAAGCTCATCGATGCACATCGACGGCGACCTATTTATCGTCGGCGATTTGTTTACAAAGCATTGTCATGCTTCTCGGCGCACTTAACCATTGTGGCGAGTTGTTGCTAGTAGCGCTTTCGTTCTCCTTCTCCATGGCAACCAGGCGTGAGCCAATGAAAAGCCAGAACGTATTCCCTTTCTGGCTTTTGATTGGCTGACGCCTGGTTGCCATGGAGAACGAAAGCGCTACTAGCGTGTGTCCGAGCAGCGCTCAGTTTGATCGGAAATGTCACAGAGCCTCCAAAAATGCCGCAATCGATGTAAACAATGGCAGGGAAGGGCGAATTTGTCAATGACCTTCATGAAGTACACAAGGTACTTGTTTTGTATTTTTCCCAAACTTACAACTTCGAATTTGGGAATAATTTTATTTAATTCTTAAATTTAAATAAAATAATTTTAAAACCATAGCGGTAGCCTAAGAAATTGTTGCTAACAAAATCAAAAGGTCATTATTTCCCTTTAATAGACTTTTCGAGAGAAAAAATATCACCATCGTTTTCAGCAGCACCTTACTTCATATTTTCGACTACAACCAGGGTATGTTTGACATCTTCCAGAAAGGTGAAACATTCCATTTAAAGGAAATAGTTCACCTTCAACATTACTTTTAAACTGAGATAGCAGTTTTGTAGCCCGTATTGGGAAACCCCTATCTGCAAGTTTGCTTGACTGAAAAGACTTTCCAGCCGAATATATTTTATTGTTTTGGCGAAGGAATGCGGTGCTGGCGAAAAAAATGTTGTGCTGGTTCTAGCCCGGGCAGAGGCTATACCATCAGCCAACCAGCTTGCAGCTAGTGCTAGCAAGCGAACGCCGGCCGCCGGTTCGCACATCTCCAATGCGAGTCTATCCTTACGCGACTACTTTCGAATCTGATTAGCTGAACCATTTTTTACATTCGCGTGACGTCAGGACTGTGACTCAGAGAGTATGCATATAGTTTTGATAAACAATACAAATTTACGACCTTATGTCCTGAATCGGCGCGATATAAGGCCATTTTTGACAATATATAAAGAAATTGTATTAAAAAATATAATCAAATCGTGTTTGGTAAAAAAAAATCCAAGGTGAACTATTTCCTTTAAGTTCATGATCGGTATTTTCCCTCCACTATTGGAAAGCGACACATCTGGCGCTTTTGTATCAATCTGTTTAACGTTGTTGAATGGACACTTCTTAAAGGGAAATAATGACCTTTTTCCACAAAAATGGAGTTAGCACTTGAAATCGCCAGACGAGACCAAAATATATTGTAAATTCATCACATTTTGCATGAAAACTTTCCTACCGAAAGATATTTCAAGTTAAAGTTGATAAGCGTTCCACACTTTTAACGACCGGTACTTGTAAGTACTTTTGGTCCTCATCAAACTGCGGGCTTTTCCCGTATTGTTTTTTTACGCAATGGAGTGGAAAATATATTGTGCGTTCTGCTTGTTGTGATTATATGCCCGGCGATCTTCTAAAACTAACAGCGATTGGAAAAAGTGGCAATAAAATCGGAAGCTCATCGATGCACATCAACGGCGGCATAGTTAGTGGTTGCGACCCTCAATTTTTGAAAATCAATTCATTTGTTTTCAACATTAGGAGTATTGTATAATTTGTCTGTGGCTGTATATAACACTATGCTTTATATTATCATGAAAAATAATAATTTTTCCCCAAAAAACTAACAAACAATAACACAAAACTGGCAATTAAATCGGAAGCTCATCGATGCACATCGACGGCGACCTATTTAGCGTCGGCGATTTGTTTACAAAGTCATTGTCATGCTTCTCGGCGCACTTAACCTTTGTGGCGAGTTGTTCCTGATTAGTATACCCAAGTCCCGTAGCAATGGGAACGCCATTGGGAAATAGAATTTGGAGATGTGGATTGGACTGTAACATATGAATCAATATATAAAAGTACCACATCAGTTCGACTTCAGATGCTGAATTATAAGATTATGACCAAAATCGTTGCAAGAAATAGCTTGCTATTCCGCATAGGCATAGCCGAACATGATAGGTGTTCAAGATGTAACAGTGTTAGGGATACTATAGATCATAAATTTTGGGGGTGCGATTACGTGAGGCGTTTTTGGAACGAAATTAGCGAATGGCTGACCAGATTGAGCGGAGTTGGTAGAATCTCTCTCAGCAGAAAGATGGTAATATTGGGTATGGATGGAGGCAAGCTTGTAAATCACGTTATTGCGATAGGGAAAAGCATTATTAATGAAAACAATAGTTTAAGCCTTGCTAAATTAATCGCACGCGTAAACATAGATAAAAAGACTGAGAAAATAATTGCTAAACGTAAAGACAGGCTTGCAGAGTTCGAGGAAAAGTGGGCAGCTGTTCCAACCTAATTGCGTTTGCCGCTGTTTTCACCGCTATTAAGAGTTAGACTGACGATGTCACTGGGACTGCGAGCTGTGCAATGGTATTGAGATGTATGTGTGAGATATATGTGTGTGCTCGAGCTTGCTAACCACCGCCGCTACACGCCGCGTTATGTTTATTTAGCGTAGGTTATTTATGAAGTGGGCCCGACCCTCTGACGTATATATGTATGGCGCGGGCCCGACCGCCGGAAGGGTCACCGGGGCCGGTGGGAGGGAGGGAGCGGACGAGCGAGGAGTCGTGTGTGTGTGAGATATAGGAATATGTTTGTGCAATGGGATTGATATGGGTGTGTGTGCGTGTGAGAGATGAATATGTGAAACGTTGAGCTATAGAATGGAAATAAACTTTTTAAACAAAATCCCGTAGCAGGCTTTGTTAATGACGTCACTGGTGCCATTCTTGTGTAGCATTGCAAAATATATCTGATTTTGAGTTGAAAGCTAATTCAAGACTTATTCAAGTTATTGTTTTTAAGTTTGAATTTTCTTGTTAATCATTATTAAAGGTATTTTATCACTGCATTTCATAGTAGTTGACACTTCATGAACTTGTGACGTAATAATATTGTATCCAATATGCATTTCCCTCACCTTTTGCTATTGTGGCGCAGTGCCGAGTGCTTTGCGAATACTAGCTTGCCTGGGGTTCAATTCATTCCGCCCTTATTTTATTCGAGTTGGTATAGTTTGCATGTTGTTGTTATTCATGACTTATACTGATAGTCAGTCATACATCACGGATGCTTCACGGATTGCTTCACGGATCAGAGCGCTGCTCGAACGCACGCTAGTAGCGCTTTCGTTCTCCATGGCAACCACGCGTGAGCCAATGAAAAGCCAGAACGTATTCCCTTTCTGGCTTTTGATTGGCTGACGCCTGGTTGCCATGGAGAACGAAAGCGCTACTAGCGCTACTAGCGTGTGTCCGAGCAGCGCTCAGTTTGATCGGAAACGTCACAGAGCCTCCAAAAATGCCGCACTCGATGTAAACAATGGTAGGGAAGGACGAATTTGTTAATGACCTTCATGAACTACACAAGGTACTTGTTTTGTATTTTTTCCAAACTTACAACTTTGAATTTGGGAATCATTTTGTTTAATTCTTAAATTTAAATAAAATAATTTTAAAACCATAACGGTAGCCTAAGAAATTGTTGCTAACAAAATAAAAAGGTCATTATTTCCCTTTAACAAATCGCCGACACTAAATAGGTCGCCGTTGGGTGCAAGAGTGAACTTCCGATTTAAATTGCCAGTTTTTCCAATGATTGCTATGTTTTTTTTTGTTGTTTTTTTGGGGGGGAATGTTTCTTTATCATAAGCTAAAGCATAGTGTTATGTACAGCCAGAGACAAAACTATACAAAACTCCTAATGTTGAAAATAATTGAACCAATTTGCAAAAATTGACGGTCGCAACCACTAACTAGGCCGCCGTTGGGTGCAAAAGTTAACTGTTAATTTGGTTACCTTTGTATTCAATGGTTGATAATTATATAGGATGGGCGGGTATATAATCACAACAACAGTGGTGGAACTTTATAAAATCGGTTGGAGGGGCCCAACGGCCGAATGCTCAAGTTGAAACTAAATGTCCAATACTACATAGATATGTATATATAGTGTATAATTATTATATACTATACTTATAACACTATTACAATTATTACCATTATGGAACCATTTTGTCCGTTTTATACAGAAAAAAACATTTTCCCCCAATTTCCTTCTTTCAGCCCATAAAATTTACAAATGACTCGTTAACTGAAATTGATAGGTAAACACTGACTGGGCATATCATTCGTTTTTGTTTAAAGGACAGTAACACAATTTCGAAGTCGTACAATGTTAAATTATCGCCATCGGTGGCTAATTAAAAATGTATCTGAAAAACACGTTCTTCATACATAATTTTAACATGCCAGCCGGAGTCGGCAAAATTTAACCGACTCCGACTCCGGCAAAAATGACCGACTCCGATAGACTCAGATTCCGACTCCGAGTCTGCAAGACTGCTTCCGACCGACCAATGGGTCTCTCAGCCCGTCATTAAGTGCTCTCCAGAATGACCGAGAGCTTTCTCAGACTTGCACAGGGCCCTCTTAAATCTGACAATGGTCCTCTTGGACAAGCGTATGGCCCTCTAAGATCAGACAGTGGTCAACTCTGGCCGACCGATGATCCTCTCAAAGAAGCGGAGGTTCCTCTCTTGGAGACTTAGGGCTCTCTTAGGCTCGAAAACGCCTCCCCCCAATGTGACGATTGAGGGTCCTTTCTGACTGGCAAACGGACCTCTCAGACAGGCATAGGGCCCTCTCAGGCCTGACAAAGGTCATTTCAGAAAGACTAGGAGCCTAAGGCTCAAGGCATGGCAAATACTGTCGCAAACCAACTGATGCCCCTCTCAGGCCGCTGGGTTCTTTCCGGCCTAGACAATGGCCCTCTAAGGTCAGCCTGGGGCCCGATCAGGCCTGTCAAGAGCCACTCGAGCCGACCGATGTCCCCCTCAGACCGACTGAGTTTTCCTGCAGGCCGACCAAGGGCCCCCTCAAGCCGACCAAGGGCCCTCAAGTCGACCGAGAGCCCCCTAAGGCCGACAGAAGAGCCCCACAGGCACACTAGAAACCCCTATAGGCCGACCGAGGGCCACTCAGGCCGACTAATGGCCCATCAGGCCAACCGAAGGCCTCCTCAAGCTGACCGAACGCCCCTCAGGCCGAAAAAGCACCTCCTCAAACTGACCGAAGGCACCTTAGGCACCTTAGGCCGAAAAAGGGCCTTTTCAAGTCGACCAATGCGACCGATAGCCCCTTAAGGCCGTCAGAGGACCACCCCAGGCAGACCGATGGCCCCTCCAGGCCGCCTGAGAGCCTCTCAGCACGACCAAGGACCCGTCAGACCGAAAAAAAGATCCTTCAAGCTGGCTGAGGTCCCCTCAGACCGAACGAGAGCCACTCAGGCCGCCCGAGGTCTCCTCAGGCATACCGAGGGCCACTCAGGCCGACTGAGGCCCCCTCCAGCCGACAAAGGGTCCCTCAGGCCGACTGAGGCCCCCTCAAGCCGACAAAGGGTCCCTCAGGCCGACAAAAAGAGCACCTCAGGTCGAACAAAAGCTCCTCAGGCCGACCACGGACCCCTCAAGGCGGCCGAGGTTCCCTCAGGCCGATCGAGGGCCTCTAAAGTCGACCGAGGGCCCTTCAGGCCAACCGATCTCCCATCCAGGCCGACAGAGGCCCCCTCAGGCCGCAGAAGAGCTCGACAGGCCGACTGGCCCCCTCAGGCCAACCAAGGGCCCCCTCAAGTCGGCTGAGGTTTCCTCAAGCCGACCGAGGGCATCCTAGTCAACCGAGGGCCCCTCAGGCCGATCAGGCCGACTGAGGCCCCCTCAGGCCGGCAGGGGAACCCTCAGGCCAAACAATGGCTCCTTAGGCCGACTGGAACCCCCTCAGGTGGACGAAGAACTCCCTCAAGTCGACGGAGTGCCCCCTCAGGTCGACTGAGCTCCCCTCCAGGCCCAACGAGGCTCGTTCAGACTGACCAGAGGGCTCGTCAGGTCAACCAAGGTTAACCTCCCGGAAGAGCCATGAACCCCTAGGCCCCCCTGGCCACGATGACCCGATGCTCTTTGATGGCTCGATCCACTCGATGTTCCTCCGTATCAAACAATTATTTTAGCACAGATGTAGGATATTTGGGATATTGCGATACCAGGGAGCCAAAAAGGCTGCATTAACTATCAGCCTTATTCCAGGCAAACAATACATTTACAACAAATTCCATTGAACACCATTCAAATAGAACACTCCGATTGCTAATTTGTCATGCTACCCCTCCGCTATTCGCTAATTTGAACGCTTGAACCTTGTATCTACGGACTTGTTAGCAGAAGAGAATCTATGCTACCAGCTTACCCATTATATCATAATCGAAAAGCAGTCGCAGATGGAATCACAATGCTCGTAAATCGTATACTTCTAAGATGGAATACTCCTAAGATGGAATCACATCTTGATATGATGAAATACGCAAAATTCAAAACAGAACAATCTGTACGGATAGTCCTTGGAATTTTGTAGGGGCACAAATTTTGGAAAACATTGGGGGGGGGGGGGGGCGGAGCACCATGGGGGGGGGGCTCAGCTCAACATGGGGGGGGGGGCTCGGGCCCTCCCAATGAGATATAAAGTTCCGCCCCTGCACAACAAGCAGAACGCAAAATATATTTTCCACACCATTGCGTAAAAAAGCAATACGGGAAAAACCCGGAGTTTGATGGAAACGGAAAAGTAACTTGTAAGTACCGGTCGATAAAAGTGTGGAACGCTTATCTTATATAAGCTCATCTTGCAAAAAAAAAGAAACTTCTGGGTACTCACTGAAAAAAATATTTACTCTTTAACTCTATTTGTAACAGGGGGGGGGGATTCCGCCCCCCCCCCCCCCCCTCATGTTTTTCGCAGATATTTCCAGAACGGCTGGAAGCAGGCCCATGCAATTTTTGGACTTTTCATAGAATTGAATAACACATTTGGAGTCAAAATTTTGTGTTCTTAACCTGAACAGAGGCGGTTCCAGGGCACAGTTTTGGGTGGGTTCGGAGGCGACATTTGGCGATAATTCGGAAATGCGATCTTCACGGTTTCTTCGTAACTGCCTCAAGTATGAAGGGGTTACATCGGTTTACGGTGATTGCAACAAGTGCAAATTAGTTGATGTTAATGAAATATCATACAAATTGTATGGCAGAGGCGGTTTCAGGGGCTTGAAAAAGGGGGGTCTCCAGGAAGTATTCAATGTTTGGCGGGAAGCCAATATAGCAATGTAAGGGGCATTTATAGCTATCAAGATGTAAAAGATAGCTTCTGCTTCCATTATTTGCATAATTTATTACATATAGAGTTTCAGGGGCGTGTTCAGACACATGAAAAGGGGGGTGACTGGCATGGTGATGACGATATGCCAG
>JAXIVJ010018536.1:0-22878 GCA_036785665.1 Chirona hameri
ATATATATATATATATATATATATCTATCTATCTATCTATCTATCTATCTCTATCTATCTATCTATCTATCTATCTATCTATCTATCTATCTATCTATCTATCTATCTATCTATCTATCTATCTATCTATCTATCTATCTATCTATCTATCTATCTATCTATCTATCTATCTATCTATCTATCTATCTATCTATCTATCTATCTATCTATCTATCTATCTATCTATCTATCTATCTATCTATCTATCTATCTATCTATCTATCTATCTATCTATCTATCTATCTATCTATCTATCTATCTATCTATCTATCTATCTATCTATCTATCTATCTATCTATCTATCTATCTATCTATCTATCTATCTATCTATCTATCTATCTATCTATCTATCTATCTATCTATCTATCTATCTATCTATCTATCTATCTATCTATCTATCTATCTATCTATATATAATATATATATATATATATATATATATATATATATATATATATATATATATATATATATATATATATATATATATATATATATATATATATATATATATATATATATATATATATATATATATATATATATATATATATATATATATCTATCTATCTATCTATCTATCTATCTATCTATCTATCTATCTATCTATCTATCTATCTATCTATCTATCTATCTATCTATCTATCTATCTATCTATCTATCTATCTATCTATCTATCTATCTACCTACCTATCTATCTATCTATCTATCTATCTATCTATCTATCTATCTATCTATCTATCTATCTATCTATCTATCTATCTATCTATCTATCTATCTATCTATCTATCTATCTATCTATCTATCTATCTATCTATCTATCTATCTATCTATCTATCTATCTATCTATCTATCTATCTATCTATCTATCTATCTATCTATCTATCTATCTATCTATCTATCTATCTATCTATCTATCTATCTATCTATCTATCTATCTATCTATCTATCTATCTATCTATCTATCTATCTATCTATCTATCTATCTATCTATCTATCTATCTATCTATCTATCTATCTATCTATATATATATATATATATATATATATATATATATATATATATATATATATATATATATATATATATATATATATATATATATATATATATATATATATATATATATATATATATATATATATTGATTTTAAAAGCCAAATATTACTTTCCTATGTTTCTTTGAACCACAGGAAACCTACTTTGCAAGTCGGTTGCATAGTTGCATACATGCCTTTAGCGTAACTCTCGGACCAATCGTATTAAAAAAAACTGCAGAGTCGCGGAGCCGCCATCGACCCTGATAACCGGCCCGGTGGAGGTAAATGGATCTACTTATTCCCGAACGACATAATGGACCTCAAACTTTATCTTGAAAGCAGTCTTCTGAGATTCTCATACATGCACATTGGCACAGAAGTTTGCATATGTGTGTGATGTTATTGCACGGCAGAAATGTTCCGAAGTCAATACCGTGAGTGCTGGAAGTTTCTTCTGACCAGCGCTGGCTCTCTCCGGGACATCGTTATCGTTCCAACAGACCCGCACAACGAAACCAGTTATCTGGCCAGGCATACAGCCGACGCGCACCAGACGACCTTGGATCACATTGTTCCGAGGCGGGCCCAATGAGCACCTGACAAACTTTTGACACAAACGGTGCGTTCAACATGTATACGAGGTCGTATACTGCGGCAGTTGTTTCGAAAAACCACTTCAGGAGTTAACTATGCAGGCAGTTTGCAAAACGAAATTTCACAACTCGGACACGAAAACGTCTCTACTTCGATCCAATCCTCATGTAGTCCAAAAGCAGTTGGTGCATTCTCCCACCCAGCGCAGCACCACTTCCACCCTCATGTCTCAGATTTCGACGAAAATTGGTGCGGGGGGTTATCTGGTGCGTGAAATTCGCCTGGCGCAATTGCAGGTCTGTGTGACTTACAGGTCACAAGATATAGCCCAAGGCGTGTTTAGGGCTTGACGTGACATTTACATTTTTTAGTGTTATAGCTCCAATAAAATGCACAACACTTTTTAAACTTATATATTTTACAATCACGATGATTTGAACAACACAAATATAAAAGAAAATTGACCTAGGTCAACTTGTAAAAAAGTGACCTCGTGACCTAGACCAAAGGCTCACTCTTGTGCTATTTCCGTTCACCCACTTCTATTCCGCAGATAATAAGGTTTGTATGTTTTATTTTCACCAAGAAAATAATATTTCGTGGTACGAACACGCAAATAGCCTTCCAGTGGCATAGACGATCGCCCTTTCCAAAAATGTGAAAAGGGCGATCGTGTATGCCACTGGAAGGCTATTTGGGTGCTCGTACCACGACATATTATTTTCTTGGTGAAAAGAAAACAAACAAACTTTATTATCTGCGGAATAAAAGTTGGTGAACGGAAATGACAAGAGTGGGACAGTGACCTTTGACCTAGGTCACGAGGTCACTTTTTTACAAGTTGACTTAGGTAAATTGTATTTGTATATTTGTGTTGTTGGAATCATCGTGATTGTAAAAATATATAACTTGATAAAGTTGTGTGCATTTTATTGGATCTATGGCACTCAAAAGATGACAATGTCACGGCAAGTCCTAAAAACGCATCGGGCTATATCTTGTGACCTGTAGGTCACACAGATCTGAAATTACGGCAGGCGAATTCCACGCACCAGATAACCCCCGGTACCAATTTACGTCGAAATCTGAAACATGAGGGTGTTAAATTACCCTGTTGGTGCTGCGCTGGGTGGGAGCACACACCAGCTATGTCATTTATAGTCAACATAGTTTTGTATATATGCCACAGCACCATTGAATAGCTGGCTATCAAGTGAATAAGAAGCATTTTGTTCAATAAATACTTGCGAATATTGCATCTTTGAGTAATTAGGGCTTTGTCTTACTTCTGCTGAATATGCAAACATTTCTGAGTTAGTACAAATCGCTACCCTTCCTAGTTTCCTGGTTCCAAAACACACGATCAACTGACCTGAACCAAGTTCAGGAGCCGCGTGTCAGTCATGGAAGTCTACTGACCTGCCAGTGTCGGTTATGGAAGTCTACTGACCTGATCTGCCCTTTGTCCACCAGCCGTATGCCGGGCACCGAGGTGACCTGCCGGCCGTCGGCGGTCACCCAGGTCAGCTCAGGGGTGGGCGACCCATCTGCGCGGCAGTCGAGCGTGACGCCCGTCTGTCGGTCGAACACCCCTGCGTCGCGTGCAGGCAGCGCAGTGAAGCTCGGCCCGACGCCTGTCTCGATCGCACGCTCCAGGTCGGCTGAAAACACAGCACCCGGAACAGCCAGGTCAGTCAGGGCATACGAGCATTAGTCTTGTAATGCCTGTAGCTGAAAGT
The DNA here is from genome assembly GCA_036785665.1 of Chirona hameri. Classification (NCBI taxonomy): domain Eukaryota; kingdom Metazoa; phylum Arthropoda; class Thecostraca; order Balanomorpha; family Balanidae; genus Chirona; species Chirona hameri. The sequence continues at coordinate 3,414 of JAXIVJ010018536.1, forward strand.
TAATGTGAGTCTTGCTAAGTGGTTGTCCAATGGGTTTGACGGCGTAGTGGAGCGAAGTTATCATTAAGGGCGGATTCTGATTCCAAAAACGGATCCGGAATCAGTTCCCTGGGACCTGAATCTCAATCCACCGAGGTCCTGCATCTGCTTCGAAATAAAAGCTAAAGGATTCTTGAGGATTTCAGATCCTCCTGCTCAATGCTGTCGAGAGATCATATCTTTTACATAATTTGAATTTTGAAACATACATGCTGCGCCGTTGACACTATTTGACATGTGTTTGCTTCCCAAGATAACTAAACATAACTTTTTTCCTCGAAAATGACAATATTTATCATCTGTTCTCTGTAGATAACGCAGGGTTTGCATGAATCACTCAGCTAAATTCAACACTTAACATCACAGCGAAGTTTTTTATATGTATGCATTTGTCACATTGGCCGTTTTCACGAAGGATTATTGCGCTGAAAAGATTCTGAAACATTTCTGAAAAGTTTTAAAAAAAATTGGTATACAAGTCTTAGTATATTATACATTCCAAGAAATAAATTACTGATTTAGGCGATATTATCACTATTCAATATATGGAAACATGTATTGAGCTCATAACAACTTAATGATACAAAATTGACCGTTTTTAAATAACGGCCGTAAGAAAGAATCTATGGGTCTACACATAAGTCCATTCGTTTAGTTTAGCATACCGTCATACTAGTTACTAAATCTGGTAGCGTCATGGATCACAGGTCGGTCTGCGCATGCGCAGTGATGTGCCAGCATCGATTCGCCGTCGCCTCCGACCCGCGTGCCGTACGCACATGGACAAAGCCAAGCCAAGCCACCCGGCCGACGGATTGGGCTGCGCGGGCGCGACTATTGCGTCCAATATCGTCACACGCCACGGAATGTTTCTGAATAATTCTGAATGTTTTGAAAAGTTTCAGTCGGTGGAGATCACAACTGACCTATCAATATTTATCTTACTAATTACCACCAAACCGCAATTTTGTCAACACACACATTCTTACCAACATTTTACCAAATTCTGAGGGACAAAAGTCGCAGTAAAAGCCAAAAGTCGCATGTAAAAGTTGTGTAGTTAGGAATGAATCGTCGAAACTTTTCAAAACATTTTTAAAAGTTTAAAAAGTTTCGCACAATAATCCTTCGTGAAAACGGCTATTGACTGACTTTAAAAGTGGTATACGAAGTGTAGTGATTTAATAGCAGTGGCACGTAGGAATACTTCAGCTGGGCACAATCAGCAGGAGTAGCCGCCGCGTAGTCTGGATTTAAGCTGGTTATACGGCTGGGAACACGCGTCGCAGTTAATTCCGAGGCCGCGCGAGGACGTGATTGGATACAACAGACTGGATGTAGTGCTGCATCAATTGGACCTGAACTGACGAAATTATGGACTTACCTGATATGAAAAACATCTATGCAATTCAAAGATAGCCCTTGCTCTTGCCGTATTTTTTAATGAAATATTAGACCTTAGGAAATTATTTCTATATTGTTGTACCACTAAGTTTTGAAACACATTTTCAGGCCCATGTATTACCTTTTTGCTCTTAACACGCGCAGTGGAGAGGGGTATGCATGCCACTAACACGCAGTGGAGGGGGGGGGGGGGGGAGGGGCACTTTATTGCTCCACCCGTAAGATCTCCGAAAGTTTTAGAGCTAGAACAATCAAACTTGCAGGGTAGGTCGGTGATATGATGATCTAAATTAACTGAAACTTTCGTGACCTTAGGTTAATATCTTCAAGATCACACGAGGTCACGAAAGTCAAATCTGGCCAAATGTCACAATTTTGGTAATTTGACCTGTGACGTCACAGGTCACCAGTAATGTGTCCAACATTGTGTCCGAGGATATAACTTGACATTTTCTACCGAATGGAGTTTGAATAATCCTGATCCGACTGCTGGTTCCCAAGATATATCTTCGCCGACCTCGATTCTGGCCGCCATCTTTGATCTCAAATCCATATAACTCAAAAATGTATCGATCGATTATATTTTTCCCGTCAAACGATCCGCTATTGAGTTGGCGTTAATGTCATGCAAAGAACACCGCTTTGATCCAATTTGTTTTCGAGCTATTCACGAAAACATGTGGGGGTGGGGGCACGAAAGTACCCCCCCCCCCCCTCCACTGCGCGTGTTAAACACTGGTAAAATATGATTATGCAATTTATAGTTCATTACTGTATTTAGACCATTGGATTGCCAATCCAAATCAACAGGGTCAAAAGGTGGCGCTTTGCGACATCCATCGCTCATAAGTTGTCACTTGTTGCCAAAGACATACAAAATACTATAGATTTGCACACTCATTTTTCGAAAGCTTAGGATCGACAAGCCCAAAAGTATTTTGAAAAATTGTAAGTTCATCATAACCTTCTTTTTAGAAGTGGCACCACAATACTATTCCCTCAAATTGAATTGCTTGAGTTTCAATTTGCATTTAAATGGCTTCTTATTCACTGATGTTTGGAAATAATTGACAGAGTGACCAGGACACACACACACCTCAGCAATGGTCAACAGTTAACCTTATTAGTGACAGGGGGGCAGATTTTGCCCACCCCTCATGTTTTTCTCAAATATCTCCAAAATGGCTGGAGGTAGGCTTCGGAAATTTTCTGACTTTTCCTAAAACTAGTCTGGGCAGATTGTCTGAAAATGTAAAGAATTTTCACGAATGTTCCAGATTTTCTTTTATTCAAAAAATTGCACATAGTCCACAAAATTGCACAAAATTGCACATAGGCCCTGGAATCGCTTATGCTTTTCAATTTTCAAATGTGACCAGGATATATCAATTTTTTTATTAATTTGCTGTCGATCTATATACGTGTTGTCAAAATCGGTCCACAGAACTAGGAGTTATGAAGGATTAAAAACAGTTATACAATTGGTGCATGTGTACCCGCTGTCGCCACAATTGTCAAAATTTTAGATTAAAAAAAATGTAGATCAGTCTGAGGGAAGTCAAACCCTTTTTGAATTTTGAAAATCGGACTGGTAAATTTCAAGATCTCCGGGGGGGGGGGGGAGAATCCACCCCCGCCACTGATAGGGGTAGCCAAGAGCCTGCCACTAATAGGTTAAGGGTGTAGACTAATGACCATAAGGAAGGAAAGGATTGACTGGGCAACATCTTGAACCCCGTGATTTCATTGAGGCCGTCCTGCTGTTTGCGTAACTACAAGCCGAATTGGTAGCAAATTAAGCACTCTTGCAGATTGTTATTTACATTATGAGCAATATTGTGAAGGAGTGGAGTGAGTGGTTATATTTTAAAATCTATGCATTTTCCTCAGCACAATTTGCAGCCTAGTAAACTGAGGTATTCTCCAGCCGGCGGCCCGGCCAGCGTTCCACACCGCGCGGCGCCGCTCTCTTCAGCGGGGATCATCTCTCTATGCCAACTTTAAGAACTCTGCGCGCCGAGTCGGCCCGTTTCGGTGCGGTTGGATTGCGCCGCATCCGGCGGCCGCCCGGCGAGCGCCGGTCTCGCGGGACCCCGTCCGGTCACCGCCAATCAGGGGGTACCGCCCGCGGGACGGCGTGCACCGTACCGCGCGCCCCGAACACGTCAATACTGCCACCACCCCGGCATCATTAAAAGTTGGCGACTGGCGGAGGCGACCGGACTTCAGATGCGAAGTATCGGAGCTGCCTGTATAGAGGCTGCTAAGTATCGGAGCATGCTGCCTGTATGTACGTGATCACAAGAGTGACCTCATTTTCTGTACAACGTATGTCATTAAAGTAAGGAACTCAAAGTAAACCAAGCTTGAGACTTTTAGTTCGGAAAGAAAATAGCAGGTGCTCAGTAAGGTTGTAACCAAAAACACCGTGTCACAATAGCTGGTGTTCAGTAGAATCGTAAATAAGGTTACCATCTGAATATAGGTGCAATTGTGCATGCAGGTCATTACCTATGACGCGTTCCAATATAACAAAGACTTTTAATTGAATTATAAGTCGGTATTTCAGCACCGTCCAGATCCGGAGATGGATTGTAATCAGAGTTACTTGAATCGGGTCCTCGATATCACTCAAAACGAACTGGATTAAGGAATTGTTTTCTCACTCAATCCATTGTATGGTGTTCAATGAAATAAATAATAAAATATGAAATGCATTTAGCATGGATCTCAAAGTAGGATCTATGATCCCAGAGGATTTCTCGACAAAACGCAATGTTGGATCTATGATCCCACTGGATTCCACGACAAAATACGACAGTGGATCTTGGATCCCAGTGGATCCCTCGACAAAGTTTGGCAACGGATCTTGGATCCCACAGGATCCAAATTGTGATCTAAATTGTGATCCAAATTGTGATCTATGACCCCAGTGGATCCGGGACCCATATCCTAGAGATCAGATCCCGGAATCCGTTTTCGGGATCCGAGCACATGTCTGCTTTTAGCTTCAATTGGATTAAAAGTTCACAACTTTAGTGGGTCCCGACTAAAATGCTAACTTATTGCTTGCTTATTCGCTTGAGTGAAATGTTTAACCACACAGTCACTCAATGACTTATTCAGTAGTGGCTTCAATAGTTTTATTTAGCTCTGTTTGGTATGAGTAGCTTAATACAAATGAAGCCAATAAGTTTCTGACCCTGAAGCTCAATTGATAGAGTTTTGGGATTACAACTTGTCCATCCTATCCTGGTGAGTTCGGCCCGCTTCGGCGCTCAATATTTGCTCCTGACCATTGCACCATTAGCGTGGCGGTCGGTCACACCGGTGGTAGACAGGGTAGGGCCCAGTGATGGCCTACGCGTGGCGGTCGGTCACCGCCATTAGCGTGGCGGTCGGTCACACCGGTGGGAGACAGGGTAGGGCCCTGTCTACCACCGGTGGCCCAGTGATGTTAGCGTGGCGGTCGGTCACACCGGTGGGAGACAGGGTAGGGCCCAGTGATGGCCTACGCTACGCTACGTTACGCTACGGAATTACGCTACGTTACGTATGTCTTTTAGGCCAAAGCTACGCTACCGAATTACCTTACGTTATATTTTGCTACATTATCGATTACGCTATTTTTCGTTAAACGTAGCTTAGAATATATCGTTCTACGATACAAAAGATACTATAGGGTAGGATAGGAAAATCAACAGTATGTAACGGTGATTTTTTCGTTCATCCACATTTCTAACTTTCCTATCAACCAGCCGTCATACATTTAATTCGTGACAGATAGTTGCGAAGATATTCGTAGCACAAAGCATCATCATTATTTTTATTAAAAAAATGATGCAACGGCCATATATAATACGGATTGTTAGCACCAGCAATCTTACTGATTGTTACTGATGTATGACACTTAACACGACATTGACTGGCGGGTCAATATTGTTCTTCTGAGAACCATTCGCAATAGCAATAGATCAGAAACCAATAAAGCTATCCGCCTCCCAAGTTTATCCAACACTAACTTGTCCGCCCCTGTAGTTCAGACGGGAGAGCGTTGGGCTTCAGACCTCACTAAGTGTGGCAGGCTGGGTTCGAGTCGCTTCGGCACTCGTTATTTGTCCCTGACTAGGATGGCCTGCGGCTGGTGGTACCGGTCGCACTCGTCGCACACGCACAGGTCAGGTGACGTCAGAAGGCGGGGCGGACCTTGTCCAGGTATGTTCGGGTACGCAAAACTTTTGCTTCTAAATTCTGCCGTTTACCAGGAATTGCGAGGTCTGATGGTTGGGTCAGGGCCTGTCCAACAAGCTCTGCTTATCTCGGAACCTGACCTCGAAAATGTTTTCACTCAAATTTTCGGACTTAATTTACTTTAAAAAATATAACTGAAACAAAATGTCAAGAACTTCTTTTATGATACTGCAAATTATGTGACATCAAAATCTGCGAGTTTGATGAAAACTAAGTCAAACGTAAAATAAACCGTACAAATCTAGACATTATACAAACTCAGAGAATAACACACCGGTCAAAAATATCACACCGCTTTTGCTACACAACATTTCTTGGATTTTCGAAACGTTTGTGACAAACAGTATCCACGTCTCGACTGAGAAGCAAGATTTGCCCTCAGTCACCTTCGGCTGAGACGCCAGTCAACGGCGACTTGAATCAATAATATATGGCGCGTTAATTGCAGGGAAACGGAAACGGTAATCTAACCACCGATCCATAAGACGTTACAATTTAACAATAAGGTTACCCTCAGCTATATAGGAAACCAATGAGATACCCATTACCATCAGCAACTCTGAAGGGCTGAAGGGCAACGCCATGGATTTGTGGGGAGGGACAAACCAAAGGCAAGGGACCCATTTGAGAACAAGAATTTCTTGCTATTTTCGTAGGTGCCTCGACAAAAATGTCCCCGACTCTCTTTCTGGCTGGCTTTCTAGGAATAAGTTGTGGTTTTAGAAGTCTCATCTGAAATATCCCATTAACAGCTTTCTCGGTTATTGTCGTAGGGGTCTATGTGGAGTCTATATCCGTTGACTTCTTAGGGGCAGCTTTAGAGCTTTTTGGGCTGTCTTTTCGCTCCCTTCTTGGTGCTTGGGTCGGTCATCCCTTTAGGGGATATTTGGAGCTTGTGTGGGTTGTTTTTAGGGTCTTCTTGCAGTTTGCCTCAATTGCCTTTTTAAGGGCCTCCTTGGGACTTGTCACGCTTATCTTTTTAGGTGCCTCCTCGAACATCTACTGATTGTTATTTCGAGGAGCGACTCGAAACTGATTCAAATTGTCTATTTATTTAGGAATTACTCAGTATTTATGTATATTTGCGAGGGGTCTCCCTTCGTTTTTTGGGGGCCTCCTTAAGTCTGGGGGCGCAATATTTGCCCGTCCCCTGCCCCTCCCCGCTGTGGCGCCGCCCACTGATGTTATGCTACGAAATACCTTGCGTAGCAGGTACGTTATTGGCATATTTTTCGGTAGTACGCTACGAAATATTTCACTTACGCTATGGAACGATTTCTTGAGCTACGTGTAACCGAAAACAATACCGTAGTAAAACGTAGGCCATCACTAGTAACGTAGTCCATCACTGGTAACGTAGGCCATCGCTGGTAACGTAGGCCATCACTGGTAACGTAGGCCATTACTGGTAACGTAGGTCATCACTGGTAACGTAGGTCATCACTGGTAACGTAGGCTGCATCGCTGGTAACGTAGGCTATCGCTGGTAGGGGCTGGACGGACTGTGTCCCAACTTTGGAGGACGCCAAACTTTCACCACTGCATTATGCTAGTGATCTGCAGATTGCCCGATCGGATCGTAATGCTCAGATTCCACGCAACGAGCCAATGTCTTGAGAATTATTTATTATTCAAGAAATTCATTTATTCGCGGTTGAGACTAATTTTACAAGCCAACCAGCACTACCAAGAAAGTATTATTACGAGCGAGCGCTTCGCGCTCGCTCGTCTTTCCGTGGTATATGGGAAAAATCTGAATATGAGCGGCCCGGCCCGACCCGGCCCGACCCGGCCCGACCCGGCACGACCCGGCCTGGCCAGTGGCGACGCTTTTGAGAAGCTAATATCTCTGCAACCGCACGTCCGATTGGCAAGCCGGTTTCTTTGCTGAGTAGCCCCATCCAACCAAACCTGTTTGAGACCGGTGCCGACTCATGTCGGTCACTACCACTGCACGTGGCGCGTGCCGCGTGAGGGGTGTTGAAAAGTGTTTTCTCGCAAAAACTCCGCAACGGCTGGGCCGGTTGTGTTCAAATTTGGTATGTGGTTAGGGACCCCTCCGTCGCCGCCTTCCCACAAGTCATGGGTGGGGTGCCTCTGTACGTGCGCACGTGCACACCCCTATTCTATATCTCAGGAACGGCTGAGCCGATTGTGTTCAAATTTGGTGTGTAGTTAGGGACCCTCCGCCGCCGCCTTCCCACAAGTCATGGGTGGGGTGCCTCTGCACGTGCGCAGGTGGACACCCCTATTATAAATATCAGGAATGGCTGAGCCGATTGTGTACACATTTGGTGTATGGTTAGGGACCTCCAGCCGCCAATTTCCCACAAGTCAGGGGTGGGGTAGCCTCTGCACGTGCGCACGTGCGCACCTTTTTTGTATCTCAGAAACTACCTGCCCTATCGAGTTGAAATTCACCGTACATTTCCTTCCCGCTCGCTCGTTCATCGCCGACTACGGCGCCTTACTGATATCCAATCGGCTAAATTTCAAGACCAATTTAATGTTATACGCCGCACGCTTTCAAGTGTTCTGCTCACACTAGCACTGACACGGCAGAATCGCCTTTGTCTGATGTAATGTTCGCAGACGGCACCCAACGTGTGGGGCAAGGACACTGGAACATTTCAGTATAAATGGTCAGCCTTACCGCCTGAAAAGGCACGCCGCTACACTCTGCAGGCAACAAAGTGAAGCGATGGCCTGCCATTGTGCACATCGGGGAAGTAATGCAGTCTGCTGTTTGTCGATTGCTGTGTCGACAGCGCAAAATAGGCTATAGCCGGAATGTACCAAGCGCAATGCTGACTGGATTCAGTATTTAGCTACGAACGCAATTTGAGCTATTTTAGTTCCCGTCTCAGCTGGCATCAGCTGGCATCAAATTTACTCCAAATTACTTGACTGGCTCGACAATCGATCGCTTAGCTATCGTTATGCTGGCCCTTCACCTACAGTATGGGAGCAACGTCTCCATTTCCGCGCTAGGTGGACACAGGCTCGACATAGGCGACTTCGCTGGGCGACCGTTCATTCTATTCGCATACTAATAACCCAGGCCATCTACTAGCGCCTTAGTTATGGCGCTGGCAATGTTGCTATGACGACGTTGGTTTCGGCACCGTACTGGTGGCAGCGTTACACTGGTAAATGTCGGGTCGTGCGCAGCAACTGAACGCTGCCGGTTCGGTTGCTGCTCTGATGGCCTTGGTTACTTCGCTGCCGCCACATTGGTCCTGTTACGACCCTGGTGGCTGTGTCACAGAACACAGGTAGCAGTGCTATGGCCGCCTGTTGGTTCTCTCCTGTGGTAAAGATGGCGCCTCCCAGCGCGCTGCGGCGCAGCACCAGCTGGCCAGGCCCGGTCCCAGGGGGCGCCACACGAGGCAGCTCCGCCAACTAACCCAAATGGATAGAGGACTCTCGGCCGGCCTATTTGGTTAATAGGATATTCCTCCGTGTGTCGTCCTAATGGCGCATGCAGATGCCGCTTTTATCCCATCATAGCACAGTTAGCCGGGACTGAACACTGAACAGGCATACACTGCTCCCATCATAGCACAGTTAGCCGGGACTGAACACTGACCAGACATACACTGCTCCCATCATAGTACAGTTAGCCGGGACTGAACACTCACCAGCCATACACTGCTCCCATCATAGTACAGTTAGCCGGGACTGAACACTCACCAGCCATACACTGCTCCCATCATAGTACAGTTAGCCGGAACTGAGCAGGCATCCACTGCTCCCATCATAGCACAGTTAGTCGGGACTGAGCAGGCATCCACTGCTCCCATCATAGTACAGTTAGCCGGGACTGAACACTGAACAGCCATCCACTGCTCCCATCATAGCACAGTTAGCCGGGACTGAACACTGACCAGCCATACACTGCTCCCATCATAGCACAGTTAGCCGGGACTGAACACTGAACAGCCATCCGCTGCTCCCATCATAGCACAGTTAGCCGGGACTGACCACTGACCAGCCATACACTGCTCCCATCATAGCACAGTTAGCCGGGACTGAACACTGAACAGCCATCCACTGCTCCCATCATAGCACAGTTAGCCGGGATTGAACACTGAACAGCCATCCACTGCTCCCATCATAGTACAGTTAGCCGGGACTGAACACTGAACAGCCATCCACTGCTCCCATCATAGCACAGTTAGCCGGGACTGAACACTGAACAGCCATCCACTGCTCCCATCATAGCACAGTTAGCCGGGACTGAACACTGAACAGCCATCCACTGCTCCCATCATAGTACAGTTAGCCGGGACTGAACACTGAACAGCCATCCACTGCTCCCATCATAGCACAGTTAGCCGGGACTGACCACTGAACAGCCATCGACTGCTCCCATCATAGCACAGTTAGCCGGGACTGAGCAGGCATCCACTGCTCCCATCATAGTACAGTTAGCCGGGACTGAACTGCCATCCACTGCTCCCATTATAGTACAGTTAGCCGGGACTGAACACTGAACAGCCATCCACTGCTCCCATCATAGCACAGTTAGCCGGGACTGAGCAGGCATCCACTGCTCCCATCATAGTACAGTTAGCCGGGACTGAACACTGAACAGCCATCCACTGCTCCCATCATAGCAGTTAGCCGGGACTGAGCAGTGAGCAGCCATCCACTGCTCCCATCATAGTACAGTTAGCCGGGGCTGAACACTGGACAGGCATCCACTGCTCCCATCATAGTACAGTTAGCCGGGACTGAACACTGAACAGCCATCCACTGCTCCCATCATAGCACAGTTAGCCGGGACTGAACACTGAACAGCCATCCACTGCTCCCATCATAGCACAGTTAGCCGGGACTGAACACTGAACAACCATCCACTGCTCCCATCATAGTACAGTTAGCCGGGACTGAACACTGAACAGCCATCCACTGCTCCCATCATAGCACAGTTAGCCGGGACTGAACACTGAACAGCCATCCACTGCTTCCATCATAGCACAGTTAGCCGGGACTGAGCAGGCATCCACTGCTCCCATCATAGTACAGTTAGCCGGGACTGAACTGCCATCCACTGCACCCATCATAGTACAGTTAGCCGGGACTGAACACTGAACAGCCATCCACTGCTCCCATCATAGCACAGTTAGCCGGGACTGAGCAGGCATCCACTGCTCCCATCATAGTACAGTTAGCCGGGACTGAACACTGAACAGTCATCCACTGCTCCCATCATAGCAGTTAGCCGGAACTGAGCAGTGAGCAGCCATCCACTGCTCCCATCATAGTACAGTTAGCCGGGACTGAACACTGAACAGGCATCTACTGCTCCCATCATAGTACAGTTAGCCGGGACTGAACACTGAACAGCCATCCACTGCTCCCATCATAGCACAGTTAGCCGGGACTGAGCACTGAACAGCCATCCACTGCTCCCATCATAGCACAGTCAGCCGGGACTGAACACTGAACAGCCATCCACTGTTCCCATCATAGCACAGTTAGCCGGGACTGAGCAGTGAGCAGCCATCCACTGCTCCCATCATAGCACAGTTAGCCGGGACTGAGCACTGAACAGCCATCCACTGCTCCCATCATAGCACAGTTAGCCGGGACTGAACACTGAACAGCCATCCACTGCTCCCATCATAGCAGTTAGCCGGAACTGAGCAGTGAGCAGCCATCCACTGCTCCCATCATAGTACAGTTAGCCGGGACTGAGCAGTAAGCAGTCATCCACTGCTCCCATCATAGCACAGTTAGCCGGGACTGAGCAGTGAGCAGTCATCCACTGCTCCCATCATAGTACAGTTAGCCGGGACTGACCACTGACCAGCCATACACTGCTCAGCTTATCAGCATCAAATGAGCAGCCGACAGCTGGCAACTCGTCAAACCTGAGAGGCTGGTTAGTCCCCGTTCCTTAACTGATCTGACAACTCATCCTCGTCCCTTAATCAGTCTGATAAGGTTGGTAGTGGCAGTCAATATCTTCCCCTCATGTTGTTTCTTCCGTTCCCATGGAATCCATTTATTGAGGAGTAAAGCTGGTTTCGTCTTTGGGGCGCATGTTGTGAGTTTGAACATCACTGGTGCGATATAGAGCAATTCACGATGTTCTTTTTACGCGTATTTGTTGGGTAACCCGCTAGTTACTGGGGTATATTTCATAACGCGACTTACGGGGGGGGGGGGTATTTTTTGCCTACCCTCGGATCTCCGGAACTACTGGACCGAATTTAAAATTCAAACGGCTTTCGATAGCCCTTGGAAATTTATCGAGGGAAACATAATATCGTTGACCTCGGGGTCACTGATGACGTCACGGGTCAGGTCAAGTACAAAATGTTTGGCCGTGTCAAAAGGTCTCGATGGATGGAATTGTTGAGCAAAATTGCGATATTAAACGCATAAGCTGTCGATAAATCGGTATGATTCGTGTGTCTGACACTTCTAAGTACCTTTCTAAGCTGTTTATGACCTTGGGTCAGATCAAGGTCATCCGAGGTCACGAGGTCAAACTGCAGATTACGGTCATTAGGCGTTGTAACACATGTTTATCGGTTTGTTTTTAGTCTAGAACGCGAAACATGACCTTAGAACATTGTTTGTTCCATATAAATAGAATTAAACAGCAAAAACGGAAATGCGTTTTTTATGCATAGTAATGCTGTGAGAGGTGGTCGATTTTTGTCATTTAAAGGTCTTAAGTCAGTCATTTTTGAAGATATCGACTTCAAATTTGGTACACATATTCACCGCATACGTCTCAATCACATATATTCCACAGTTTTGGGATAATTCTGATTTTTTATTTAAACTTTTGTAAAAACAAAACAAAAATGTATTTGGATTTATCAAAATTTTGAATAAAAAACCCTCAAAAATCCGATATAGCAGTGTGATAGCCCGGTCTATTGTCAGTAATTTGATTTATAACAATTGAGTTTATCTTAAAGATCGTATCTTTGACAACATTTTCCGCAAACCATTATTTTGCAACAAAAACCGAAGAACATGACGTCACTCTGACGTCATTCCCGGTTGACCTATCATAACCTCATATTTTTCCTTTTCTCAACATGTGTAGAATTGATGTAAGAGAAGGTACTGCAAGTTTGGTGACGATACCGGTGTTTGTTTAGGAGTTATTGCAAAATAACGGGGGGAGGGGAGGGGGGAAGCCCCCCCCCAGTAAGTCGCGGGTTAACACGCGCCCTGGAGGGCCTCTGATAATTACACGCCCTGGAGGGGGGGCGGATTTCGCCCCCCCCCCCCCTATGATCTCGAAAACCACGCAACGTAGCGACTAGTGGGAAACGACGTTAGATAGCTCGAGACAAGCTCTTTCGAAAGTATTTCGATATTTTTTTTTCAGGTCAATATTGAGGTCACCAGAGGTCATCAAGGGTCAGATTTTCAAGTTTTCAAGACTTCGGTTCGAACACCCCCAAATATCTCGGGAACTATGATAGTTAGCAGCAAACGAAAAAAAACAATCGAAAGTCATTGAAACATGCAATCGACATAGCTGTCCTCAGATTTGAGCTCAGGTCAATAGTTTAGGCTCCAGAGGTCATCGAATGTCAAAAAGGTGATTTTGTTTTCAAAACTGTTTTCCCCAAATAACCTTTTACCTAATAAAGATAAAGCAATAATATTTACGCCATCGCGTGTGTCTTGTTAAGGCGCTTCGAATCATGTTCATGGTGACCGGGTTAGGTCAACTGAGAAATTTGACCTCAGGTCAAGGTCAAGTGGTGACCCAAATTGGTCATGTTGCATATTGGGAGACGTGTCTCGACGAGACAAACATATTGGTACCGTTTCATCTTCTCTATCTTCCTTATGTCGATAGTTATTGATACAACCGTGTTGGCGGTCACAAAATTGACCTGACCTTAGGTCACCGATATTAGAAATCCGAGATAAAAAAATTGTTAGTATCTATGACCCTATGAAGTCCTGCAAGATTTAAATCGATCGGCGTAAAACTGTGGCTGTGGTACTACTGCAAACGTTTTGGAGTTGAGGTCATCACGTGACCTGGTCTGGTGACCTGGTCTGAGATGACCTGAGGCCAAGAATTTTACATAATGCGGAAAGTTCATTTCTAAACAGGTATACAAAAAACGGCGGCGCTGCGCGCTGCCGTTTTTGCGCTATCCTCGAAAAACCGGAGGGGTGGGCGGATTGCCCCCCCCCCCTCCAGGGCGCGTGTTAACAGTCTCAGTTAGCCCACCTTGCAGTCCTTTACACTCCAGCAAGCAGCCAGACTCCACAACTGAGCCATCTCCGCGCCGCCTCACCCGGGGACCACCGCCTGACCTCTTGGCGGGAGGTGTGTCGGGCGGACTCCCACAGCGACACCGCCCACCCGACGCCACGTCCGCCCCCGGTGAGTGACGAGGTACCCCGCACTGCAGGGATTCGGGGATAAAGCAACGGCGTTCCTCTTGGCTAGGTTTGAAAATGTCAGAGTTGCTTCGCGGAACAGTCTAAAATTAGTATCCCAATGTTTCAGTTGGACTTACAGGTGGTGGAAGGTGAACATGTCTGCAGATGTATGGACCAGGACAATGAAAGTTGGATGGAACAGAAAGATGGCGCCAGCTAATATTTGCAGGATGATACCTCAAGCATTTAACCTTCAGCATTAACCGTAAGCATTAATATTGGTCAGACAGAGTCGGCACACTTCATAAATCAGTAGAGAAGGCACAGTTTGCATCCGAATCTGAATATTGGACTATTGAAGGGGAGGGGCAGAGTGAACGCAGGAGGAGGTCCTCAGTTATGTGGCCGTTCTGTGTTCGAACACGGCAAATTATAGTCAGCTGCTGGTAAGACGCCGTTGTGCGTCTTCCGAACAGACTCTGATAACAGCGGTGAAAACATCGACAAAGTTTGTTGAGGAAATTTCGGTGGCTCTGAAAATAACATGCGACGAAAAAATAATCACAATTAAGGTCATGTCTGACAAACGTTTCTGGGAAGTTTCCAATAGATAAACAAGTTTTCCAAATTATATTGCACGTGTTCGTAGTGTTTTCATCTCAGCTGGAGAATTGGCTCATATGCACGGTAACTGTTCAGGCCAATGCCAGACGAGAGAGGCTCGGTCCGGCCCAATATTCCTTTACTAATAAGGTTTACCCACGAAGGAGAAACGACTGCCAGGGTGACGTCAGAGCATTTGACATCAATATTTTGCAATATGGTAGCAAAATAAACAAAGGCGTTAATGGTGTGGCGATTTGGGTCATTTATCTTCAGGAATATCGACATACTTGGCGCATGTCCGGTTTTAAGACCGTCCCAGATTTGATAGTAGCAGCATTAGCCGCAAGACAGGAAATCAAGAGGTATATATGTAATTACACCAGCAAAACGTTTTTTTTCGGCGAGAACCTAGCGGGCGCGGTGTGGCAAAGGCGTTTACTGACCTAGTAAATTGTTCATGATCTCCTTTCTCGAATCCGCCAAAAGGGAGTACGTCCTCAGTGATGCATACTTCATCGCATGAATTAATGCTTATATTAATAAAGCCATTTTTGATAAAGAATTATTTTTGTTCATTTCGACGTTTACGTGTGCCACGCGCTGTGGTACCACCCCTATCAGAACGCGCCATGCGAAAACAAAATTGATTTGATGGTCCTATCCAATGGTGAAAACCCTATCTCAATCGGAGCAGTGGTTGCAAAGTTATTAGCTTTCGAAAAGCGCCTGTACAGCCGTGTCGGGCCGTGTCGGGCCGTGTCGGGCCGGTTCGGCCGGGTCGGGCCGGGTCGGGCCGGGTCAAATGTAGATTTTTCTAGTAAGTTGACGAGAAACTTCACGGGCGCTTCACGCCCGCTCGGTAATTATGTCGTCATCCTTCGGTAAAATTCGTGTTTTAACACGTGATCGAGCTGGGTAAAGGGATTTCTACTCCCGAGGTAACGTCATTGTGAAGGGAGCCTGCGATTCGTTGACGGGGGCTGGGCCCGGCCTCTCTCGGCTTCTCAAAACGCTACCCAATCAGACACGCCGGCTTCCTGTCTGCGGACTCGGACATTTGCAATGGTTTTCCTCCGATGCATTCAGATGGAAATAAGACCTCTTCGCGGTGATGGTATATGAATGCAGGAGGTCCGTCTATGGTATTGAGCCCCATATTGAAAATTAGATACAGAATGTTATGCACACAATGTGTTACACATGCCCTTGTTATTTATGTTGCAGCTCTTTTTCGAAAATTTCGCAACATTTTATTCACTGCTTACCATCCACTGTTTCGCCCATCCGGCAAGTGTATGTATTCGTCTTTACTTCGTTGTTGTTTTTGTGTGAGATTTTCGTGACATTAAAAAAACAAACACAAAAACAGTTGCGTAGATTGGTCTGCGCTAGCCTGAAGCCGCTGCCCGCGGTAGCTAAGCAGCGGTACTCAGTATACAGCATTAGCGCACCATTGACAGCCGGTGAACGAGCACGGCACCTCATCCCCGCCAGAATTGATCATCGATGAAAGGTCGCACGTCGGCGACGCCCCGGGCTGTCTGTCGGCCGACCGGGCGGGGTCGGGGGCGGGGGCGGGGCGGGGCGGGGGCGGGGGCGGGGGCGGGCCAGTATAACCAGTTTATGGATCGACTCGGCCGGGCGATGCGAAGCCACGGCTGGCGCCGCTCGGTGCGCCGGCCAGCATAAATGGGGCTATGATCGCAGCGAGTGGCCTGAGTTAGCGGTCGGGTGGACCGTATGATCCGACTGGAACGGCCGGCGGCGGTGCCGCGCGCCCTTCAAATGGGTATTCTGCGGAAAGCTGGGGCTGTTAGCCGAACGCTTTGATCGTGTGATGCATCTCCTCTGCAGGGCATTCCTCAGCGATGTGCGATTAGCTCTTATACTGATTGGTAGCTCGGCAGGTTTGGACAAGACGACAGGTTTATTATACCCTGGGTGGGGTTAAAAATGTGCTTATTTATTTTATTGTATTTATTTATTCCATTTCACCCCCAACGGGCTTTTCACCCACTTATAGGAGGCGCTCCTTCTCCTCACTTTCGGATTAGGTTTACGAGGCCTTTCCCAAGGGCCTCACCGGGTCGGACGAGACACCAACACGGGTGTCAGACGAGACACTAGCGCGACTCCCACCGACTCAGTGGGAGTCGAGCCTACGGACGGTGCGGTCTCTGTACCGAAGCCCACAGTGTATACTGGACCACCCCGGCTTACCACACATACCAACACACCCACACACCCAAACAAGCACGCACGCACACACGCACGCACAAGGATAAACGTGAAGAAATGTTGAAATTCCCGTCGAAGTGAAATATCCATCGTCGTAACTTCCACAAATGTCGTTCACTTTCATATACAATTACTACAAACTAATAGGTCGTATAGAAGCCCGTTTCAAATCTTTGAAGCTTCGCTTCAGGCAAAAATTCCTGACTCCGACGGGTCTCGAACCCGCACCCTCTGGATCTGTAAGTGCTTGCCGTCGCATCAAGGCGTTTTGAACAGGCGCGATAACTGCTTCTTTCAGATGCTTATCACATAAATACAATGACCAGCATGTGCGGATCCAGGGGGGGGGGGCAAAGGGGTCATGGCCCTCCCCGAACCGCCTGAAATCGTCGCAAAATTGACACATTTCCTGATATAGGAAACAATCTAAGCAACTTTTACAAAGGCAAATTTGTTTTAAACCAGCTCTCAATGCATAAGCATGCGACATCCGACGAGTTTTCAGAATTGTGTGAGATTTTTCGGCCCCCCCCCCCCCCCCAAGCACCCGTTCTGGATCCGCCTTTGATGACCAGGTTCTTTCTTTCTCATTTAACTAGCAATGGAATGCATGCCTTTAGTGACTTTATTGTAGGTAAAACAATAGTTATTTTTCCACGCTTTGCCAGTTTTCTTTTTGTCGAGGTGGTGGCGGATGAAATCAGCATTGTCACATTACAGAGCATTACTATTTATATCGATTTTCTAACTATTGCTACATTCGTGATTACATGTCAACACATTCCTGTCAGCTTGTGATGAAACTGTAGAAACTTGGTATTCAGTTAGCCTCAATAGGCAATACATAATGCATGCGGCAATAGAACAGATTTTCTTTCAGTGAATAGGATATCTGGAATTGCGGATATTGGACCAAGCATTTCCTCGCTAGGAAATCAGCTCTATTGATGGCTGTTTACAGGGGGCGCAGAAAGTTAAATACGGTCCACGGATATCAGAGGAATCAATAGTTTACCTTTCCGTCTCGGAACTTATTCAATTACAGATGAAATAGCATATATCGACGGAATAGCGAATAATGAACAGTGAGGCTTAACATACGTAGGTACTGGAGAGGGGTGGTAACATTGACTCGACCTACCTTTTTTGATTAAGCCATTCGTGTAACAGTCGATTTTAGAGGTGAAGGTCTCATCCATCAGAACTTCAACTGGATGTTAAATGGTGAAATAATGCATTTCGATAACGAGCGCTGAAATATCTCATGCGATAGTTTATTAAATGTATTATTATATTACCATGATTATTTGCTAACCAGTTAAAAACCAGTAAGGCGCCGTAGTTGGCGATGAACGAACGAGCGCGAAATAAATGTATGGTGAATTTCAACCCGATCGGGCAAGCAGTTCCTGAAATACAAAAAAGGTGCGTACGTGCGCACGTGCAAAGGCACCCTACCTATGACTTGTGGGTAGGCGGCGGCAGAGGGGTCCCTAACCACACACCAAATTTGAACACAATCGGCTCAGCCATTCCTGAGATATAGAATAGGGGTGAGCACGTGCGCACGTGCAGAGGCACCCCACCCCTGACTTATGGAAAATAGGCGACTGAGGGGTCCCTAACCACACACCAAATTTGCATACATTCGGCTCAGCCGTTGCAGAGTTTTTGCGATAAAACACTTTTCAACAGCCCTCACGCGGCACGCGCCACGCGTAGTGGTAGTCATCCACATGAGCCTGTACCGGTCTCAAACAGGGTAAGTTGGATGGGGCTGCTCAGCAAAGAAGTCAGCTAGTCAATCGGACGTGTGGTTGCAGAAATATGAGCTTCTCAAAAGCGTCGCCACAGGTCGGGCCGGGCCGGGCCGGGCCGCTCATATTCAGATTTGCCCCATATACCACGGAAAGACGAGCAAGCGCTTCGCGCTCGCTAGTAATACTCACATTAAATAAGATGCATGCATTTTGTTCTGGTACCTCAAATGTTTACAGCAAAAATTAGGGGCACTTCCTTAATGGTATAATGGTATTTTCTTCGGTCCGTCACGTATCGTATTGAAGAAATTGCCCTAATGATTTTCATTTTTATACTAAAACTTTTCAGCCCATAGATTTTATGATTGTAGATTGTATGGTTACTTACAATGACCGAATTATGGTACAGTTATTGACTTGTGCAGTACAGTTTTGGAGCTGTATGCCAATAAGAAACAATCAAATATGCCTGCCACCTAAAAACTAGACTGCTGCGCTCATTGCAGAACTGCACAGTGAGCTATCGTCTTGCTTGTGTTTTGTCCGGTCGGCTGCACCCCTATGCACCCCGTCCTGACGGTAGTTGAGCTCATTCCGCCAATCATATCCAATGAGCGTGGAGTCCCTGTTTCTTCTGCTAGAGACAGAGCGCGCGCTGTCCATTGTTCGCACACTGCACTGCAAGCCACCAAATGCGACAAAAGAAGGAACAAAGGTACTGTTGATGCTCGTCTAACGGTTGTCAAAACTTCCAAGTCATATTTTAGAGTAAATATATATATATATAT
>JAXIVJ010018537.1:0-22875 GCA_036785665.1 Chirona hameri
ATATAATATATATATATATATATAATATATATATATATATATATATATATATATATATATATATATATATATATATATATATATATATATATATATATATATATATATATATATATATATATATATATATATATATATATATATATATATATAATATATATATATATATATATATATATATAATATATATATTATATATATATATATATATATATATATATATATATATATATATATATATATATATATATATATATATATATAATATATATATATATATATATTATATATATAATATATATATAATATATATATATATATATATATATATATATATATATATATATATATAATATATATATATATATATATATATATATATATATATATATATATATATATATATATAATATTATATATATATATATATATATACTATATATATATATACTATATATATATATATATATATATAATATATATATATATATATATATATATATATATAATATATATATATATATATATATATATATATATATATATATATATATATATATATATAGTATATAGGGTGTGCACGTGCGCACGTGCAGAGGCACCCCACCCCGGACTTGTGGGAAAGTGGCGGCTGAGAGGTCCCTAACCACACACCAAATTTGAACACAATCGGTTCAGCCATTCCTGCGATATAGAATAGGGGTGGGCACGTGCGCACGTGCAGAGGCACCCCATACCTGACTTGTGGGAAAGCGGCGGCTGATAGGTCTCTAACCACACACGAAATTTGCAAATAATCTGCTCAGCCGTTGCGGAGTTATTGCGAGAAATATTTTCAACACCCCTCACGCGGCACGCGCCACGCGCAGTGGTAGTCACCCACCTGAGTCGACACTGGTCTCAAACAGGGTAGGTTGGATGGGGCTGCTCAGCAAAGAAGCCCGCTTGTCAAACGGACGTGCGGTTGCAGAGATATAGCTTGTCAAAAGCGGCGCCAAGGTCCGGGCCGGGCCGGGTCGGGCCGCTCATATTAATATTTTTCCATATACAACGGAAAGACGCGCGAGCGGGTAATAATTGCCGGAAGTCATAGCATTTTTAATTTATATTTTAACATAAAAAACAGACTGTCTGCATGTTCGTACCTATATTTTGCTTGGAAATGCACGACTCTTGCATGCCCCCTCAAAAACACAAGAACACACGTGCGGAGTATCTAAAACATCTGTCATGGAGTCTTGTGTGTAAACAATCAGCAAACGCCAAACTATTTTTCATCCATTCATTAATTTTCAGTAAGTTTATCAACTACATTCAAAACCACATTTAAAACTTAACCTCAAAACACTGCATATTCCAGAAGCCGCATCCTGCTGACCAACGGGTAAAGGCGGCAACTCTAAGGACAATAGAAACAGCAGCGTACACAATTATTCGCAGCTCCATCCGAATCCGAGCACCGGAGCACCCTCGCCAGTGCAGCGTCCGATACCTACGTGACCGTGCAGAGGGGAGGGGGGGGGGGGGGTACGACCCCTCCTGGCGTTTCGCCCCTAATTGAGCTAGAGCTTCGATTAAAATACGAGCGTGTTGCTTGTGACGAGAGAAAGCCGTTGATACCCAATTTTAAGGTCCTGGATCACTGTCATGTCATAATGTCATCATGTCATCAAAATGTCATGTCATCAAAATAGTGAATGTGTAGAAATTGACTTTTAATCGAGCTAGAATGGCATATACGAGTAATTATGCAACATAGATGCCAAATGTCAAATCAGCGTCCCGAAATGTCCTAGAAACTACCACGTTCCAAAAAGGTCATGTCAGGTTATAGGTCAGTGACCTCCGTTGACCTGTGAAAGTGTATGACCCAAGTGGAACATATACTAATGTAAAATGGATGCCAAATTTGAAATCAGCGTCACAAAATGTCATCGACACTGCCAGAGGCCAAACAAGACATATCGGGTCATCGGAGGTCACAATCTCAGTGGAAACCATAAATGTCACCTGTTGTGCATTTGCTCTGAGCAACAAACACTCGGAAACTGCACAAGTTACAAGCACCGATACTACGGGACGCCAGTTGCGCCTGACATGACCTTGAAAACAGATCATAGGTCACGGGTCATGGGAAGTAGAAGTTCGAAACTTTCAGAGTATGTATCAAATTGTTAAAAAGTAGGGTACTGAAAGTTGCATCGCAATCTGTTGATAACTACGCGAGTTATTCCCGAAAAAAACGAGGGGATGGCATCCATCCCCCCCCCCCCTGCACTAGCGAAGGTTAAACCCATCCATTGCATGGTTCAAAGTCTGCCGCCGAACAGTCAAGGCCAGCCGGACGCATGCGTCGCTTCTGGGAACGGAGGCAGTTATGCCGGGAGAGCCTGTGACCATGACTGATCAACTGACGGGCTTCCGCTGTTCGGGCCGCGCCGTTTCGCCAACCGGAAGTGACGGCCCAGCACAAACATGAACACGATTTCACCAGCCTCGGCTGGTAGTCACAGCAGTCAATGGATCCGAGCATGGCCGGTCTTCGAATATCAACACTGCATAATGGAGAAACAAGGACCCTGCTACAGATTCAGACGAGTCTATTGAACCGGGAAAACACCAGACGTTTCCAAGACCAGTGGTGAACTCAAGAAACTCGCAAAACGAGGATTTTAAGAAAAAGAACGCTTCAACATGGTACGAAAAAGTATCCTGTATGCCATCCCCACTAGCAGCTCCGTCTCTTTTATATATCATCTGAGCAGATACAACTACAAAAAAGCAAACGAAACATTGCATATCAAGACATTGGCGAATAAAGTAGCAAGGGCTGTCCGCCTCAACTACTTATCATGCAACTGACAGACCATGTTCCATAGCGACTCGTGTTCATCTGTAACTGCCTATGAGCAAAGCTCGTCATGGTCTCTTGGATGTAACCATGGGCAGTTCAACGACATCAAAGTAGGTGTTCCTCATTGGTCATCGGATGCTTACTTTGCTATGGGCGAGGCTTGAATGAAGGCTTGAAAAATGGATTCAATTGTTGAGTTGCACGATAAATCAATTCATGGGCTCTTTCAATGATGAAAGTTCGCCATAGACTCGACGCTACGCGTCTCGTCCATGCCGAACGCTAATCATTGGCTCGCCATGAATATATAAAAACATGTGTTCGTACTTGGTACCTATGTCACGCGTGTCGGAAACAAGCCTTTTCCGGGTTTCTCATAACTGTGTATTTTTGGACCACCCGTGAGTATACTTAATTCATTCGAAGACATATGAGAGAGGAAGACGGCAAGAACTGAGCCGACGGCAGCAGATCATACCTCAGAGTAAGTCACGGAGCTGCTCATCTTCTCCGATCCTACCGAAATTCTGCCCAGGCCCAGTGACTACAAAATTTAAACAATAAGGGACTAAGTGGGATATTTTACGTAATTGGGGTCATCTGTCCAGACTCGCTACTTCTGACCTAGGAAGGCAGGAGAAAATAATGTGTAGCCGATGTGTGATGTCAGGTGACCGCAGTACTATGAAGTTAAACATGCTGCGCAGAAATAGGTTAAGTCCCAACGCCTTTTCGCGTCTGTAAATATGAGCGGTTTTAGTTAGGATGTTAAGCTAGAGATTGAACTAGTAAATTGTTTGCCTAGTTGCTGAGTTAGAATAAACGTTGTAAATTTGTGTAACATTTTACTTGGGAAAGGAGACGTGATGGAATTGAGGTGGTCGTTGAAGAAAGGAAATGTACACGGTAATACGGTCCCCGACAGCATGAGGTAAGACGGGAAAGAAGCCAGTTTAGCCGCTGATAATTATTATGTTTTGGATGTGGTTCGAATGTTTCGATTAATTCGTTCTCGCCTTGCTCGCAACATTTAGCCAGAAGCCAGAGTTTAATGATTAAGTGCGTTTCCGCTTCAGTAAATTGAACGTTATGTATCAGAGTTTGGACGATTTCGAATCGTGGAATGTTAACTTTCGTTGAACGGTTAAAACGCCAGGTAACCCAACTATCAGACAAAGTATCAGTGAGGTTGGGTAGAGACTCGTCATTCTAGCTCGTCCGATAAAGATACCTAATGTAAGGACCATCTCACTGTTACGGCATCGATTGGTTCTAAAGTATCGGTTCATTATGTCGCTTAGAGGTGTGCTCTAGGTTGAGGTGGACAACACATATCGGAGACTGGTAAGTTACCGCCAAGGATTGTCTGGCAAAGATTACGCATGTATAATCGGCTATGCGCTATTAGCTATTGGTCCAGCATCGCTTCCTACCGACGATTGATTAACGACGGTAGATAGCTCCTTCGACTGGACGCGTTTATCACCTGAATAAGTCATCCATTTACAGACGGTGTATGAGCAATGCGAGTTACATTAGCTGTCACTGCGACGTCGGTTCTGTCTCTGATAAACTTGTGCCGCTGATTCGCCGTGTCTAACGTTAAATCCCTGTCTATATTACCTTATTTGGAAGAATCGATCAAACCTATAACTAGTTCAGCCCATAAAGGTTCTTAGGGCGCAGTAACCTTAGCAATAGACGTATACTTTCGAGTCAGATGATGATAAGTATAACAGTTAAATAACTTCTTAATATATTATGCGTCTCCTAACCGTCTGTTAAAAATACACCTTCTCCAGCCAGCAGCTCGCGATTTACAACATTACAGCCGACGCCTTCCTTATGTTAACGTCCTGGTGCAACTGTAGAAGTTATATGTCCTGTATATTGATCGTCCAAGTGGTAACTTAAGCCTTATTATTAGCCAACTAACTAGTAACTATAAATAACTATAACTATGAACACAAAAATTATAACTATATTTCCGGGGATGAGCATTGACATTGTCTACTAAATGGCGTTTGAATCATTCCGATCCGACCGTTGGTTAGAAGATATCGATTTGCCGACCGCGATTCTAGCCGCCATCCCGGACTCAAAATCCATATAACTCAAAAATGTATCAACCGATTTCGATTTCTTTACGTCAAACGATCCGCTATTGAGTTGGCATTAATGTCTCGCAAAAAAAAACACCGCTTCGTTGCGCTTCGTTTTCGAGCTATTCACGAAAAACATGTGGGGGGCACAAAAGCACCCCCTCCACTGCGCGTGTTAAGCCTGATACGGCGTCGTCAGAACCTTAGATATATATATATATATATATATATATATATATATATATATATATATATATATATATATATATATCTATCTATCTATCTATCTATCTATCTATCTATCTATCTATCTATCTATCTATCTATCTATCTATCTATCTATCTATCTATCTATCTATCTATCTATCTATCTATCTATCTATCTATCTATCTATCTATCTATCTATCTATCTATCTATCTATCTATCTATCTATCTATCTATCTGTCTATCTATCTATCTATCTATCTATCTATCTATCTATCTATCTATCTATCTATCTATCTATCTATGTATATATATATATTAATTTAAAATTATTTCAGATAAGGGCGTGATTGATGAGAATACCCCCCTCCCCCCCCCCCCCCCACAGTGAAAATGTATTAGAGGAGGCCTTGGCTAATGTGCTACTCCCAGTCTCCTTGATATGAGCAGCTGTGCGAGGCTCGTTTACTTATGACAGGCAACAGGGTACATCATTCTGCCACTGTTCAACCTACCCAGTACCCCCTTAACCCTCGCCCGGGTAGGGGGGTGGATGCCAACCCCCCCCCCCCCCCCCCCCCCCTCGTTTTTTCTGGAATAACTCGCGTAGTTTCCAACCGATTTCGATGCAACTCTCAGTACCCTATTTTGGAAAATTGCCCACATGCTCGGACAATTTTGAATTTCTAACTCACATGACCCGTGGCCTATGACCTGTTTCTCAAGGTCATGTCAGGCGCAACTGGCGTCCCGCAGTATCGATGCTTGTAACTTCTGCAGTGTTCGAGTGTTTGTTGTTCAGGAGCATATGCACAGGTGTTTCCAGGTGACAGTTGTGGTTTCCACTGAGATTGTGACCTCCGATGACCTCAGATGACTTTGTTGGGCTTCTGGCAGTTTCTAGGCCATTTTGTGACGCTGATTTCAAATTTGGGATCCATTTCACATAATTATATGTTCCATTAGGGTCATGCGCTTCCATAGGTCAACCAAGGTCACTGACCTCAGATGGCCTGAAATGACCTTTTGGATTTTGACAGTTTTTAGGACATTTTGTGACGCAGATTACGAATTTGGCATCCATTAAGCATTATGATATGCTCATTCACGATTCTAGCTCGATAAAATTAAATGTATACGCATTTTCAATTTGTATGACATTTGGGTCATTGACATGACCTCAGAGGTCACCTAATGACCCACGACCTTTAAATCGGGTATCAGCGGCTTCCTCTCGTCACAAGCAACACGCTCGTCTTTGAATGTAAGCTCTAGCTCAATTAGGGGCGAAACGCTAAGGGGGTCGTACCCCCCTACCCGAACACGTAGTGATTTTGCCCTACCCGGGCGAGGGTTAATGCCATACCATCCGACGGACCACTACGACAGATATCTACCAGCCTTGCCACAGGGGCCCGCTGCAGGGGCACCCACCCGAACACGTAGTGATTTTGCCCTACCCGGGCGAGGGTTAATGCCATACCATCCGACGGACCACTACGACAGATATCTACCAGCCTTGCCACAGGGGCCCGCTGCAGGGGCACCCACCCGAACACGTAGTGATTTTGCCCTACCCGGGCGAGGGTTAATGCCATACCATCCGACGGACCACTACGACAGATATCTACCAGCCTTGCCACAGGGGCCCGCTGCAGGGGCGTGTCCGCATCATTTGGCCGGTGATCCCTGTCATAATGACAGAGTCGTCACGATGACAGAGTGTTGAGGCCGGAACCACAGGCAGCGGCACATGATGCGCTGCCCCGCCAGGTAGGGGCGGGCTCATAAAGAGGGCGGGCGGCCCGTACAGCACACCAGAGGGCAGCATACCGTGACCGGGTCACCATGGCGCTCCTCCCGCTGCTGCTGCTGCTGCTGGGCCTGCTAGGCGCCACCGCCGCCATGGGTAAGCAAAGTACCTAAGGCATTGACTGCATGAAATAACGTCGCCATGTAGGCAATATTTAAATAATTGTGGAGGCATACAGTAACGAAATGTATTTGTGATGCCCATATTGAAGGCTTCCTCTCTTCTTCTTTTTTCTCCTTCACACTTGAAATCATAATTTTCGTAAGGATGGAGAAGCTACCTTATCAGGGTCATAAAATTGAAATGTGACTGAAACAGACAAAATCTTATCTTTAATATGATTCCACTACGAATGAAAAAATATTCAAAGGGAAATATAAGTACAAGGAAAACATGCCTATTATTAGGTAGAAATTTACAGGGACGCATTTCTCACCATTAAATATTGTATCACAGGATAATTTGCCACACGATATCTTATGACCAAATATTTTGTCGGAAGAAAATCATTCGATACTTTTCTCACCCACCATTTGGACCCATATGTTGTCACTTGATTACCGACCGGGCGCGAAGCGCCCGTGAGGTTTCTCGTCAACTTACTAGACTAGAATTCACATTTGACCCGGCCCGAACCGGCCTGATACGGCCGTACAGACGCTTTTCAGAAGCTAATAACTTTGCAACTGCACTGCTCCGATTGAGATCGGGTTTTCACCATTGCACTGTGGGGCCTTTTCCCCTGCAGCCCGCCAAATTAAAAACAATGAAAGTTCATATTTTCCCTTCAAACTGCACTGCCCGGAACCAAAATTCTCTTAATTTTTCGAATCTGGCATTGGTTTCCCCCGTTAACCTTTGCTAGCATACATCTCAGGTCAGGTCACCACGCTAGGTCGTGACCCCACCTCCCCACCTCCGGTCGTGCGCGGGTTAACGAACCAAGCAAAATCCCCTGAGTCTTGCATACATTGAGCTCTGCTTTAACCCTCGCCCTACGGGGGGGGGGCCTGACAGCCCCCCCCCCCCCCGAGGTTTTTCTTGAATAACTTTTGACACATGGGGTGCACCTTTCTGAAATTTTTGGTAGCTGAGTTTACATCAATTATACGTAGGCTATAAAAAAAAATGAAATTGGTCGAGTAGTTTGGGAGATAATAATGTTTTGATGACGTCATGTTTGTAAAAAAAAATGAAAAATCGTAGAAAACAGAGTTTTAAAGTAAATTGCAAACGCAATTCACGATAGATGCAAAATGGCATTTTCTTTAAAATGGCAATCTTTGATTTTCAAATTTTGGGGGGTTTTGACCCCTAAAATTAAAAGAAACTGATTTAACAAAAAAAAATCCCCACAAAATCAAAGTTTTCAAAGATATTAGAAAAACCGGAATATGTGTGAGAAAACTGAGTATGGGCAATACCCATACAAAATTTCAAAGCAATATCTTCATTCTTGACTGAGTGATGGCTTCTAAGTGTAAGAAACTGATGACGTCATTTTTTTAATAACTTTTTTTGACATTTTTGGACAAGATACGAACAAATAATTACCTCTTTTGTATTTCTGAGCCAAAACTGGTCTAGGAACATACCTTTTTATTTACATTGATCAATTTCTAATTTTGAAGTTTTCTGAAGAGCAAAATCGCTGTTCTGGGCGTGGTAAATCCGAGGTCATTCACTTGACCTGAAAGGTCACCCGTTAACCTGAAACCTAAAAATTGCGTACTGTTAGATTCCTCTCATGACAGGCAACATGCTGGTTCTTACCGCATTGCTCTAAGTTGCTTGGTTTGGAAGTTAACAGGGGGGCTGTCAGCCCCCCCCCCCCCGTAGGGCGAAAGTGGGGGAAAAAAATCCCGTAGGGCGAGGGTTAAAATGAAGATCAACCCTAACATGTAAATGAAAGTTTATATAAAGTTTGACGGCGAGTGACGCTTCGACACATACCAGCGTAGTCGCCAGAATGTTCTGATGTTGTCCCAACCCAGAAACCGCGCCCCTACTCGCCCCTTTAATTGCTACAGCCAATTTGCTGGCAATTTGAAACTTGGAAATTCCGAAAATTGGAAATGACAAAATCTGGGAATTTGAGAGGGCCGTCTTTTGATGACAATCGCAATGTCTTCGAATGTTGTTTAGGCCTCATATGTTAATTATGGCACGTCAGCACCATACAAATCGACGAACAAAGCAAAACGTTAAGCAACATCAAATGGCTCTTCAGTGACCTGGCATGACCTTGGCCGGTGACCTGATGATTCTCATGACTGGCTATCAACAGCCAAATCTGACCATCATGACCATCCTGAGTCCAAACTGACGCAAATAAAACGGCTGCAGCGCGAACACACTTTACGGCGCTCAGACTACCGTGCAGACCTGGCATTATGACGACATTACTCTGTGACCTGACCTGACCTTAAACTGTTTTTGCTGTCAAAATGTGCGCAAAGTGTGCGCCGCAGCTGGTTCAGCTGGTATGCCCCAGCTGGTTGCACTGCGGTTGACGGCGTGGCCGTCATTAATTAATTCCGGCTAATCGGCAAAAGGCCCCACTGTGCATTGGAAAGGTCCATCAAATCAATGTTGTTTGTGGTATGGTGTGTTCTGATAGGGGTGGTACCACAGCGCGTGGCACGCGCAAAAGTGGGGCAGGTCAAATCACCGAATTTAGAGGAAAATCGCGCCTAATGATATAATCACTTCATCAAACTGGACCACATTTGACGTACGCTAAGGCCTAAGAGTCGATGATGCCGTATATGTGGCATGCCTAATTTAAACATAAGGCTTGAGCGCACGTGAGCACG
The DNA here is from genome assembly GCA_036785665.1 of Chirona hameri. Lineage (NCBI taxonomy): Eukaryota > Metazoa > Arthropoda > Thecostraca > Balanomorpha > Balanidae > Chirona > Chirona hameri. Next base: position 9,792 of record JAXIVJ010018537.1, read on the forward strand.
TGGAAGAAATAAGGGTGTCGGGATTACACCCATATGATGTATCTCAGGAACGGCTAGGCCGATAATAGAGAAATTTGGTGTGCTGCTCCCGATCGATATCCTAGCAATATTTCACATGATCAATCGGAAGTTGCATGGCACGTGCGCACGTGCGGACCCCTTTTTATATCTCTGAAACTACCACCCCGATTCAGCTGAACGTTCCTATGCATACTAGGGTATCACCAAGGTAGAACTATTGAACGTTTTACTCATCATTGGGACACAGTCCATGTGCACGTGTGCTCCCGTACCGTTGCATATTTCAAACCTGTTTTAGCTTTACCAGAGCGCGCCCGCTCGGTCATCGCCCAAAAAGGCGTTTTACTGGTATTTAGTGAAGTAGATGCTTCGTAAATCGATATTCTGAGTTTCAATATCCGATGCAACCCATATTTTGTCCTTCGATATTTAGCTAGTCGATATTCGTTTCTTGATATTTTGACACAATGGAATTTCGCTACTTGACATTTTGCCTTTCAATATTTTGCAGATCAATAGTTGATAACTCCGCATTCAGTGAAGTCCACTATTTTAGGACTCATTTTCTGTAATTCGACACGTCGCGGCACGATATCCTGCAAACTCGAACTGTTGCACACTCAATATTTTCATCTTTGACATCATGACACCGGATATTTGTAACGGAATCATGAGCCACACAGTCCCCTCCTGACCAGCGTACCTATCTCCTGTACACATAGTCCACCCAGTCCCCTCCTGGCCAGCGTACCTATCTCCTGTACACATAGTCCACCCAGTCCCCTCCTGGCCAGCGTACCTATCTCCTGTACACATAGTCCACCCAGTCCCCTCCTGACCAGCGTACCTATCTCCTGTACACATAGTCCACCCAGTCCCCTCCTGACCAGCGTACCTATCTCCTGTACACATAGTCCACCCAGTCCCCTCCTGGCCAGCGTACCTATCTCCTGTACACATAGTCCACCCAGTCCCCTCCTGGCCAGCGTACCTGTCTCCTGTACACATAGTCCACCCAGTCCCCTCCTGGCCAGCATGCCTATCTCCTGTACACATAGTCCACCCAGTCCCCTCCTGGCCAGCGTACCTATCTCCTGTACACATAGTCCACCCTGATCCCCCTACTGACCAGCGGATCTCGTGTACATTCCTGATCGGCGGATCCCGCTGTACACCCATTTCTGACCGGCGGATCTCGCTGTACACCCATTTTTGACTAGTGTATCTTCAGTGTACCCAGTACCCTCCTGACCAGCCTGTCTCCTGTACACCCAGTCCTGACCAGTCTGTCTCCTGTTTCCACAGTCCTGACCAGCCTGTCTCCTGTACACTCAGTCCTGACCAGCCTGTCTCCTGTACACCCAGTTCTGACCAGCCTGTCTCCTGTACACCCAGTTCTGGCCAGCCTGTCTCCTGTACACCCAGTTCTGACCAGCCTGTCTCCTGTTCCCAGTCCTGACCAGCCTGTCTCCTGTACACCCAGTCCTGACCAGCCTGTCTCCTGTACACCCAGTCCTGACCAGCATGTCTCCTGTTCCCACAGTCCTGACCAGCCTGTCTCCTGTACACCCAGTCCTGACCAGCCTGTCTCCTGTTCACCCAGTCCTGACCAGCCTGTCTCCTGAACACCCAGTCCTGACCAGCCTGCCTCCTGTACACCCAGTCCTGACCAGCCTGTCTCCTGTACACCCAGTCCTGACCAGCCTGTCTCCTATACACCCAGTTCTGACCAGCCTGTCTCCTGTACACCCAGTCCTGACCAGCCTGTCTCCTGTTCCCACAGTCCTGACCAGCCTGTCTCCTGTACACCCAGTCCTGACCAGCCTGTCTCCTGTACACCCAGTCCTGACCAGCCTGTCTCCTGTACACCCAGTCCTGACCAGCCTTCTCCTGTTCCCACAGTCCTGACCAGCCTGTCTCCTGTACACCCAGTCCTGACCAGCCTGTCTCCTGTACACCCAGTCCTGACCAGCCTGTCTCCTGTACACCCAGTCCTGACCAGCCTGTCTCCTGTTCCCACAGTCCTGACCAGCTTGTCTCCTGTACACCCAGTCCTGACCAGCCTGTCTCCTGTACACCCAGTCCTGACCAGCCTGTCTCCTGTACACCCAGTCCTGACCAGCCTGTCTCCTGTACACCCAGTTCTGACCAGCCTGTCTCCTGTACACCCAGTCCTGACCAGCCTGTCTCCTGTACACCCAGTCCTGACCAGCCTGTCTCCTGTACACCCAGTCCTGACCAGCCTGTCTCCCGTACACCCAGTCCTGACCAGCCTGTCTCCTGTACACCCAGTCCTGACCAGCCTGTCTCCTGTACACCCAGTCCTGACCAGCCTGTCTCCTGTAAACCCAGTTCTGACCAGCCTGTCTCCTGTACAACCAGTCCTGACCAGCCTGTCTCCTGTTCCCACAGTCCTGACCAGCCTGTCTCCTGTGCACCCAGTTCTGACCAGCCTGTCTCCTGTACACCCAGTCCTGACCAGCCTGTCTCCTGTACACCCAGTCCTGACCAGCCTGTCTCCTGTACACCCAGTCCTGACCAGCCTGTCCCCTGTACACCCAGTCCTGACCAGCCTGTCCCCTGTACACCCAGTCCTGACCAGCCTGTCTCCTGTACACCCAGTCCTGACCAGCCTGTCTCCTGTACACCCAGTCCTGACCAGCCTGTCTCCTGTACACCCAGTTCTGACCAGCCTGCCTCCTGTACACCCAGTCCTGACCAGCCTGTCTCCTGTACACCCAGTTCTGACCAGCCTGCCTCCTGTGCCCACAGTCCTGACCAGCCTGTCTCCTGTGCACCCAGTCCTGACCAGCCTGTCTCCTGTACACCCAGTTCTGACCAGCCTGTCTCCTGTTCCCACAGTCCTGACCAGCCTGTCTCCTGTACACCCAGTCCTGACCAGCCTGTCTCCTGTACACTCAGTTCTGACCAGCCTGTTTCCTGTACACCCAGTTCTGACCAGCCTGCCTCCTGTACACCCAGTTCTGACCAGCCTGTCTCTTGTATACCCAGTTCTGACCAGCCTGTCTCCTGTACACCCAGTTCTGACCAGCCTGTCTCCTGTACACCCAGTCCTGACCAGCCTGTCTCATGTACACCCAGTTCTGACCAGCCTGTCTCCTGTACACCCAGTCCTGACCAGCCTGTCTCCTGTACACCCAGTCCTGACCAGCCTGTCTCCTGTACACTCAGTACTGACCAGCCTGTCTCTTGTATACCCAGTCCTGACCAGCCTGTCTCCTGTACACCCAGTCCTGACCAGCCTGTCTCCTGTCTGTCTCCTGTACACCCAGTCCTGACCAGCCTGTCTCCTGTACACCCAGTCCTGACCAGCCTGTCTCCTGTACACCCAGTCCTGACCAACCTGTCTCCTGTACACCCAGTCCTGACCAGCATGTCTCCTGTACACCCAGTCCTGACCAGCCTGTCTCTTGTACACACAGTCCTGACCAGCCTGTCTCCTGTACACCCAGTCCTGACCAGCCTGTCTCCTGTACACCCAGTCCTGACCAGCCTGTCTCCTGTACACCCAGTCCTGACCAGCATGTCTCCTGTACACCCAGTCCTGACCAGCCTGTCTCCTGTTCCCACAGTCCTGACCAGCCTGTCTCCTGTACACCCAGTCCTGACCAGCCTGTCTCCTGTACACCCAGTCCTGACCAGTCTGTCTCCTGTTCCCACAGTCCTGACAGCCTGTCTCCTGTACACCCAGTCCTGACCAGTCTGTCTCCTGTACACCCAGTCCTGACCAGCCTGTCTCCTGTACACCCAGTCCTGACCAGCCCGTCTCCTGTACACCCAGTCCTGACCAGCCTGTCTCCTGTACACCCAGTCCTGACCAGCCCGTCTCCTGAACACCCAGTCCTGACCAGCCTGTCTCCTGTACACCCAGTCCTGACCAGCCTGTCTCCTGTACACCCAGTTCTGACCAGCCTGTCTCCTGTACACCCAGTTCTGACCAGCCTGTCTCCTGTACACCCAGTTCTGACCAGCCTGTCTCCTGTACACCCAGTTCTGGCCAGCCTGTCTCCTGTACAACCAGTCCTGACCAGCCTGTCTCCTGTACACCCAGTCCTGACCAGCCAGTCTCCTGTACACCCAGCCCTGACCAGCCTGTCTCCTGTACACCCAGTCCTGACCAGCCTGTCTCCTGTTCCCACAGTCCTGACCAGCCTGTCTCCTGTTCCCACAGTCCTGACCAGCCTGTCTCCTGTACACCCAGTCCTAACCAGCCTGTCTCCTGTCCACCCAGTCCTGACCAGCCTGTCTCCTGTACACCCAGTCCTGACCAGCATGTCTCCTGTTCCCACAGTCCTGACCAGCCTGTCTCCTGTACACCCAGTCCTGACCAGCCTGTCTCCTGTACACCCAGTTCTGACCAGCCTGTCTCCTGTACACCCAGTCCTGACCAGCCTGTCTCCTGTACACCAAGTCCTGACCAGCCTGTCTCCTGTACACCCAGTCCTGACCAGCATGTCTCCTGTACACCCAGTCCTGACCAGCCTGTCTCCTGTTCCCACAGTCCTGACCAGCCTGTCTCCTGTACAACCAGTCCTGACCAGCCTGTCTCCTGTACACCCAGTCCTGACCAGCCTGTCTCCTGTTCCCACAGTTCTGACCAGCCTGTCTCCTGTACACCCAGTTCTGACCAGCCTGTCTCCTGTACACCCAGTCCTGACCAGCATGTCTCCTGTACACCCAGTCCTGACCAGCCTGTCTCCTGTACACCCAGTCCTGACCAGCCTGTCTCCTGTACACCCAGTCCTGACCAGCCTGTCTCCTGTACACCCGGTCCTGACCAGCCTGTCTCCTGTACACCCAGTCCTGACCAGCCTGTCTCCTGTTCACCCAGTCCTGACCAGCCTGTCTCATGTGCACCCAGTCTTGACCAGCCTGTCTCCTGTTCCCACAGTCCTGACCAGCCTGTCTCCTGTACACCCAGTCCTGACCAGCCTGTCTCCTGTTCCCACAGTCCTGACCAGCCTGTCTCCTGTTCCCACAGTCCTGACCAGCCTGTCTCCTGTACACCCAGTTCTGACCAGCCTGTCTCCTGTACACCCAGTCCTGACCAGCCTGTCTCCTGTACACCCAGTCCTGACCAGCCTGTCTCCTGTACACCCAGTCCTGACCAGCCCGTCTCCTGCTCCCACAGTCCTGACCAGCCTGCCTCCTGTACACCCAGTCCTGACCAGCCTGTCTCCTGTACACCCAGTCCTGACCAGCCTGTCTCCTGCTCCCACAGTCCTGACCAGCCTGTCTCCTGTACACCCAGTCCTGGCCAGCCTGTCTCATGTACACTCAGTGCTGACCAGCCTGTCTCCTGTACACCCAGTCCTGACCAGCCTGTCTCCTGTACACCCAGTTCTGACCAGCCTGTCTCCTGTACACCCAGTCCTGACCAGCCTGTCTCCTGTACACCCAGTCCTGACCAGCCTGTCTCTTGTACACCCAGTCCTGACCAGCCTGTCTCCTGTTCCCACAGTCCTGACCAGCCTGTCTCCTGTACACCCAGTCGTGACCAGCCTGTCTCCTGTACACCCAGTCCTGACCAGCCTGTCTCCTGTTCCCACAGTCCTGACCAGCCTGTCTCCTGTACACCCAGTCCTGACCAGCCTGTCTCCTGTACATCCAGTCCTGACCAGCCTGTCTCCTGTTCCCACAGTCCTGACCAGCCTGTCTCCTGTACACCCAGTCCTGACCAGCCTGTCTCCTGTACACTCAGTCCTGACCAGCCTGTCTCCTGTTCACCCAGTCCTGACCAGCCTGTCTCCTGTACACCCAGTCCTGACCAGCCTGTCTCCTGTACACCCAGTCCTGGCCAGCCTGTCTCCTGTTCCCACAGTCCTGACCAGCCTGTCTCCTGTACACCCAGTCCTGACCAGCCTGTCTCCTGTACACCCAGTTCTGACCAGCCTGTCTCCTGTACACCCAGTCCTGACCAGCCTGTCTCCTGTAAACCCAGTCCTGACCAGCCTGTCTCCTGTTCCCACAGTCCTGACCAGCCTGTCTCCTGTACACCCAGTCCTGACCAGCCTGTCTCCTGTACATCCAGTCCTGACCAGCCTGTCTCCTGTACACCCAGTCCTGACCAGCCTGTCTCCTGTACACCCAGTCCTGACCAGCCTGTCTCCTGTACACCCAGTCCTGACCAGCCTGTCTCCTGTACACCCAGTCCTGACCAGCCTGTCTCCTGTTCCCACAGTCCTGACCAGCCTGTCTCCTGTACACCCAGTTCTGACCAGCCTGTCTCCTGTACACCCAGTCCTGACCAGCCTGTCTCATGTTCCCACAGTCCTGACCAGCCTGTCTCCTGTACACCCAGTCGTGACCAGCCTGTCTCCTGTTCCCACAGTCCTGACCAGCCTGTCTCCTGTACACCCAGTTCTGACCAGCCTGTCTCCTGTACACCCAGTCCTGACCAGCCTGTCTCATGTTCCCACAGTCCTGACCAGCCTGTCTCCTGTACACCCAGTCCTGACCAGCCTGTCTCCTGTACACCCAGTCCTGACCAGCCTGTCTCCTGTACACCCAGTCCTGACCAGCCTGTCTCCTGTTCCCACAGTCCTGACCAGCCTGTCTCCTGTACACCCAGTCGTGACCAGCCTTGTCTCCTGTACACCCAGTCCTGACCAGCCTGTCTCCTGTACACCCAGTCCTGACCAGCCTGTCTCCTGTACACCCAGTCCTGACCAGCCTGTCTCCTGTACACCCAGTCCTGACCAGCCTGTCTCCTGTACACCCAGTCCTGACCAGCCTGTCTCCTGTACACCCAGTCGTGACCAGCCTTGTCTCCTGTACACCCAGTCCTGACCAGCCTGTCTCCTGTACACCCAGTCCTGACTAGCCCGTCTCCTGTACATCCAGTCCTGACCAGCCTGTCTCCTGTACACCCAGTCGTGACCAGCCTTGTCTCCTGTACACCCAGTCCTGACCAGCCTGTCTCCTGTACACCCAGTCGTGACCAGCCTTGTCTCCTGTACACCCAGTCCTGACCAGCCTGTCTCCTGTACACCCAGTTCTGACCAGCCTGTCTCTTGTATACCCAGTTCTGACCAGCCTGTCTCCTGTACACCCAGTCCTGACCAGCCTGTCTCCTGTTCACCCAGTCCTGACCAGCCTGTCTCCTGTACACCCAGTCCTGACCAGCATGTCTCCTGTACACCCAGTCCTGAGCAGCCTGTCTCCTGTTCCCACAGTCCTGACCAGCCTGTCTCCTGTACACCCACAGTCCTGATCAGGCTGTCTCCTGTTCCCACAGTTCTGACCAGCCTGTCTCCTGTACACCCAGTCCTGACCAGCCTGTCTCCTGTTCCCACAGTCCTGACCAGCCCGTCTCCTGTACACCCAGTCCTGACCAGTCTGTCTCCTGTTCCCACAGTTCTGACCAGCCTGTCTCCTGTACACCCAGTTCCCCCTGACCAGCCTGTCTCCTGTACACCCAGTCCTGACCAGCCTGTCTCCTGTACACCCAGTCCTGACCAGCCTGTCTCCTGTTTACCCAGTCCTGACCAGCCTGTCTCCTGTACACCCAGTCCTGACCAGCCTGTCTCCTGTACACCCAGTCCTGACCAGCCTGTCTCCTGTTCCCACAGTCCTGACCAGCCTGTCTCCTGTTCCCACAGTCCTGACCAGCTTGTCTCCTGTTCCCACAGTCCTGACCAGCCTGTCTCATGTACACCCAGTTCCACCTGACCCGCGTATCCCGTGTCGGCAGAACTGGCCAAGGAGCAAACCCAACGACTGCAGCGCATGCTGGACTCGCCAATCGTGCAGATCCTCGCGGATCGGCTGGATCTGCAGCTGCCCGAGGTCCCAGAGTTCGACATCGACATCCAGAACTTTGACATCAACGCGCTGGCCCAGCAGGCCTCGAGCATCGGCTGCCTGCCCGAGGGCGTCCAGTTTTCCGACGAAGCGAGTGCTACAATCCGAGACTGCGCCAGCCAGGCGTATCAGGCGGCAAGACAAATCCCACTGGCCCCGCCGACCCGCCGCAGCAACAGAAGGGGCAACAACAGAAGGCGCAATAACAGCAGGAGGCGTTTTGGACGCAGCCTCATCGACCGCATCAAAGAGGGCGCCATGACCCGCGGCCTTCAGATGGCGCGGCACTGTATCCTGAAAGGCCTGAACCTGCTGGGTGACACCGGAGAGTTCAATCAGACGGCCGTGGACGCGCTCATCGACGACATGACCGCCGACGACGACTTCAAGGCGCAGAAGAAGAACGTGACGGAACTCTGCATCTCCGTCACGCCCGGAAACCTCAACAACAGCAGCACTAGGCTCATGTTCCAGCTGCAGTGCATCAGCGAGATCAACCAGCTCGAGTGCATGCTGGGCGTGGCTGACGGCGTGTCCCCGACGCTGGGCTTCGCTGCGCGCCTCAAGGCCGGCAAGTGCCTGAGCAAGGGTCTGGAGCCGCCGGCACGCGCCATTATGGCCACGGCCGCCTGCGTCTCGGAGGAGGTCTCGTCGCTGATGCGGGACCGTCTGGAAGAGACGGCACCGGCCATCGTCCGCCGTCGCCGCCGGCGCGACACTGACCTGATGATGGCGCTGCAGAAGATCGGAGGCCTGGAGGGCATTGAGCGCGCGATCGGAGTGGGGCCCATGCCGCCGCCGTGCCGCCGCACCCGGAGGCGGAGATGTCCGCCGCGACCTCCAGTGCGGTCGCTCACCACCGAAGAGTTGAACGAGACTCTGGCGCGCGCGGAGGAGCTGCTCGGCCCTCTGGACGAGATGTTTGCCAGTCTGCCGGAGCGCACCTACAGCGCGGCCACTTGCTGGCATGAGGCAATGGACACGGTCATGGACGACGGCAGTGTGGTTGTGGATGCCCTGATAGAGGTGGTTGGCGAGTTCAGCGGGCCACAGGAGCTGAAGGACTCGCTCACCACCATCATCCGCACTTGCGACGAGTTGGGCACGGCCAGCAGTGTGGAGGGCTTCACCGAGTGCCTCAACAACGCGGCCGCCTACGCCTGCGGGGTGCACAAGGTGATGCAGGGCCTCCAGCAGATGCCTGAAAGTGGCTGAGGCTGCTCACCGGACCGACGGACGAATAGCCTGCTCACCACCCCGCCCGATCAGCCCCTCCATGTGTCCCGTTCTACATGTATCGTGTCGGGTGTCCCGTCCCCGTATGTCCTGCGTATGCATGTCCCGCTTTTGTATCTTTTTTTAGCGCAGCGGCACCACTCCAAAAACTGATGTTAGTCGTTATACTTTGCTTAATGTTTTAGAGATTGTTCAGTACCACATTCGCACAAATTCATTGAATTCACCAAACTGATGATTTGTCTCGCAGAAATAGTTCCAAAGGTCCAAAGATTATCAACCACCTGTCTTCAACCACCTGTCAACCACCTGTGGCACGCCTTGAAATACATGTCAGCTAAGCACTGGATATGCGTGTGAATAGATATTGGCAGTGATGGCCTACGCTATGCTATGCTATGCTATGCTATGCTATGCTACGCTACGCTACGCTACGCTACGCTACGCTACGCTACGCTACGCTACGCTACCGCTACCGCTACCGCTACCGCTACCGCTACCGCTACCGCTACCGCTACCGCTACCGCTACCGCTACGCTACGCTACGCTACGCTACGCTACCGCTACCGCTACGCTACGCTACGGAATTACGCTAAGCTACGTATGGTTTTTAGGACAAAGCTACGCTACCGAAATACGTTACGTTATATTTTGATACGTTACCGATTACGCTATTTTTCGTTAAACGTAGCTTATAATACATCGTACTAAGATACAACAGATACAAGGAAAATCAACGGTATGTAACGGTGATTTTTCGTTCATCCACATTTCTAACTTGCCTATCCACCAACCGCTATGTATTTTTTCGTGACAGACATTTGCGAAGACATTCGTAACACAGTCACAAAGCATCACCATTAGTGAAATATGTGGTGCAAAGGTCATAGCTAACCTATATCTAGACACCTTGTATTTATCGTTGCTGGTGTATGGTACCTAACTCGACATTGACAAGCGTAGACATTCTTCTAACGACCATTGGCAATACCAATAGATCAGAAACCAATAAAGCTGTAAAGCTCCCGAATTTAACCAGCATTAACTTGTTCGCCCCTGTAGCTCAGACGGCAGAGCGCTGAGCTTTAGATGGTAGACCTCACTCAGTGTGGCTGGCCGGGTTCAAGTCACTTGGGCACTCGCTATTTGTCCCGGACTAGGATGGCTTGCGGCTTGTGACAGGGGTCGCACTCGTCGCAAACGCACAGGTCAGGTGACATCAGAGGACGGGGCGGACCTTGTCCTAAATGTCCAGGTATGTTCGTATACGCAAAACTTTCGCTTCTAAATTATGCCAGTTACCAGGAATTGCCAAGGTCTGATGGTTGGGTCAGGGCCTATGCAACAAGCTCTGCTTAGTGCGAAACCTGTCGTCGAAAATGCTTTCACTCAAATGATTCAGACTTAACCCGACAGTCACTGGGGTATATTCTGTAACACGGCTCACTGCCCCCCCCCCCCCCCCTGCTATCTTCAGAACCAATAATCGCGGCGGGACGCGCAAGACGGCATTCGAAAGCGCTCAATGAGATAAACCTAACGCACACTTACAATTTTCAAATTAAGGTCACATGTCAAGTCACGGTCAAGGCAAACGTCAAAATCGAGGTATTTGAGTTTATGGACAATACTTGCCATCCATGGCCTTCGATTGCGCCTATAATCACCCAAAGTGCTGCCAAAGGTATGATACATATCTCACATGAGTTAAAGTGAGATTGTTGGAAAGATCAAGGTCAAGGTCAGGTCACAAAAGGTCACTACACACAAATTATCTACGAAAGTCATGCAGCACATGTTTAATGGATGCTTTTACGCGTAGAATTCGATAGTGATAGTCATTTTACCACCTGACTTCATTAACGTGAAGTTAGTGTCAAGTTCAGGTCAAGTTCAGGTCACTGAAGGTCGAAATTTGAAATTGATAAATCGAAATGAAAAAACATGTTTCTATACCAGTTGTATCTAAAAGATACATTGCTGGCATTTAATTGTCTGTATCTGGTCAATAAAAGCCAAAAAAAACGCAATTTCAAAATATGACGTCATGATTTACCCATACTTTTTTATATGCCATGTCAGTCAAAAAGATATCATTTTAAAATTTGGTATGGTAGTTGCCCATATGTAATTATCTGACATGTATTCCGGTTTTTCTAATATCTTTGAAAAATTTGATTTTGTGGGCATTTACAACAAAAAAAATGACATTTTTGGGGTCAAAATCCAAAAATTTCGAAATTTGGAGATAGCTGGTTTGTAGCCCTTGCAATTGTCTACTCTTTGGCGTTTTTCGATTGCATTTTGCTTCAAATGTGGCATTTGTACGGCTTGGCAAAGTTGATTTTTGTGTCAAAATCGTGTTTAGTGACGTCACTAAATTCACTATATCTAAAAAAAAAATATGACGAAATTGTTTCATTTTTTCACAAAAGGTGTAAAAATGATGCCCGGAAAGGTCATGAAAGTTTGGCGTCGATATCTGCATTAGTTGTTGAGATATTCCCAATATTCCCAATTGGGGGGGGGGGGGTAAAAAAAGAAGCCCCCCCCCCCAGTGACTCGCGGGTTAATTTATTTAAAAAAAGTATTTCAAACTGAGAAAAATGTCGATAACTTCCTTTATGATACTGCAAATTCAGTGACGTCACAATCTACGAGTTAGATAAAACTAACTTAAACGTAAAATACGCCGTAAAAATATGGGCATACAAACTCAAGGAATGCCACACCGCTTAAAAATAACACACCGCTTTTGCTGCAAAACATTTCTTAGATTTTCCCAATTTTTGTGACAAACAGTATCCACGTCTCGACTGAGGAGCAAGATTTGCCCACCTTCGCCAGTCAACGGCGAGTTGAATCAATAATATATGGCGCCTTAATTACAGGGAAACGGTAATATAACCACCGATCCATAAGACGTTAGAATTCAGCAATAAGGTTACCCTCAGCTATATATAAGATACCAACGAGATACCCATTACCATCAGCAACATATGCTCTGCAGGGCAGCGCCATGGATTTGTGTCGGGGAGGGGCAAACCGAAGGCAAGGGCTCCATTTGAGAAAGGGATTTCCTGGCTATTTTAGTGGGGGCCTCGTCAAAATCTTCTCGACCGTCTTCCTGGGGGCTTTCTCGGAATATTTTGTGGTTGTAGAAGCCTCCTCTGAAATTTCCAATGAACAGCTTTCCCGGTCATTGTCGTAGGGGCCAATGTGGAGTCTACATCGGTTGTCTTCTTAGGAGCATTTTAGGAGCTTGTCTCGGCTGTCTTTTCGCGGCCTTCTTAGTGCTTGTGTCGGGCATCTCTTTAGGGGATATTTGGAGCTTGTGTGGGTAGTGTTTAGGTTTCTTGGAGTTTGCCTCAATTGTCATTTTAAAAGCCTCCTTGGAATTTGTCACGCTTATTTTGTTAAGGTGCCTCCTCGAACATCTCCCGGTTGTTATTTCAAGGAACGGCTTGAAACTCATTCCAATTGTCTATGTATTTAGGAACTGCTCAGTATTTATGTATATTTTCGAGGGGCTTTCTTTTGTTTTTATAGGGCCTCCATAAGTCTCGGGCGCAATATTTGCCCGCCCCTGACACTCCTGCTGTGGCGCCGCCCCCTGACGTTATGCTACGAAATACCTTGCGTAGCAGTTACGTTATTTGAATATTTTTGGTAGTACGCTACGAAATACTTCAATTACGCTACGGAACGATTTCTTGAGCTACGTGTTACCAGAAAACATACCGTAGCGTAACGTAAGGCTGGATATTGGTACATTGGTAACAAGCGTGAGGCACGGTGGGCTCCAGTCACACTGGAATTCGCTAGTTGATCGTGATCGGAGCAGTCTGCGGGTTATAGCAGCGGCCACAAAAGGTACGATGACGTCAGAGGGAAGAACGGATCAGCCCAGCTCACCGAACCTTCGCCACGGATGTTTCGAGTCACACGAAGCTAAATTAAGTTAAGCTAAATTGGCGGGGAGAAGGGTGTCGCGAGGATGCAA
>JAXIVJ010018538.1:0-22875 GCA_036785665.1 Chirona hameri
GAAACCGAAGACAGCTTTGCGATACAAAGCACTGAAATTATAAATTCGCTGATTTACAAACATGTTGGAGGCACTACAAAAACGGTCATACCCAAAAAACATTCTGGCAGCATTGTTGAAGCAAACAATACATTTGCTTAACACAGTTGCATGATAAGAGTGCCACAGATGTACATTACAAATATTAGAACAATACGCACTATACAAATATTTTTAACAGAAACTGAACACATGGAAAACTTTCTAATCAGGGAGTTGGCCCGACAACATAAAAGGCGATACTGGTGGCGCAACTCCAGATCATCAGCTTTTGAAGGAGTGTTCGAAATATTAAAACCAAGGTATTTATAACTTGCAACATACAACAGTACACTACCGCATAACATAATATCAGGTAGGACCATATTCTTAAACAGGTTCGGAAGTATTGCCATGCAAACGGTTTTCTTCGTATTAAATAATATATCATGATTTTCTGCACACTCTGCACATATATCAATAATTTTTTGCAAGCCTTGTGGCGTCGGTGAAAGTAACATCATATCGTCTGCATAACAAAGATGGTTAACACTACCCAAATAATAAGGCTACTCTGTTCCGATACTTCTTTTGTATGCGGCCTGCGTGAACCGCTGCGGTCTGCCGTTCTCAACTCTGGTAATTCCCGCAAACTGGAAGACGTAGTGAACACTGCGCTGATGTGCCAAAGCCTGCGGGGCAGACTCTCACATGGCTGCTGGTGTTACAGCTGCTGCCATGTCAGCTCCCGGCTTGACTCGCCGCGGGCCGCCGTCGGACGCCCCGGTGGGGAATGGCCAGGGCTCGCCGGGTTCAAAGTCCACTGGACTGGTGTGCTGGGGCTGTGGCGGCCGAGGTCACGTGATAGCTCGGTGCACCCGTCCTCGCGGCGCCGTGCCGCGGCGGCTGGAGGGTTTGTCCGCTCATCCCCGGGACGGCCGTCTGTACCTCGACACCGAGATTGACGGGCAGCGGATTCAGCTGTTGGTAGACAGTGGATCCACAGTTAGCTGTCTGCCAGCCATGTTTACACCACAGGAGCCGGCAAGTGAGCAGTGCATCACGGCGGCGAACGGCACGGAACTACATGTCTACGGGATCTATCGTGGCTCCGTCCGCATGGAAGACCAAGTGCAACAGCATGCGTTCTTTATCACCGACGTCTGTCGGGGAGTGATGGGCATGGATTTGTTGCAGAAGTTCGGGGCGTATATCGACGTTAAACACCGTGAAGTGCGCCCCTCGGTCTGGCCACCCGTGCTGTCATCTACCGGTGGCGCCGAGAACCAGCAGTTTCACCATCGACCGACTGTGGCGGGACTGGACGGGTGTGGAGTCCGCCCCACCAGGCCGGACTCCTGACGGTCTCTGCTCCGGGTGGATCGGCTGACTTCGACCCCGAAGTGGTGGACGATGAAGACCTCAGCAACTTCGCACAGATAGCCATGGTTGATGCGGAAGACCTGATCAGTGAGTGTGAGCCAGAGGACCATGCTGCGTCTGGTTTGTGTGAACAGCTAGATGAACTATTGAGCGAGTTTGATGATGTGTTTAATGGGCTTGGGCGTACCCAGCTCATTGAGCATAAAATAGTAACGACGTCAGATGTGCCTATTGTTGGGAGGCAGTACAGAATGCCTGTCGCGTACAAAGATAAGGCTCAGGTAGTGATAGATCAGATGATAAGGGACGGGGTAGTGGAGCCGAGCGACAGTGATTATATGAACACCGTGGTGCTTGTGAAGAAGAAGGGCTCAGGCGCTCCTCGTGTGTGTATTGATTTCAGAGCTCTGAATAGCGTGACGGTGAAGGACCGCCAGCCTGTTCCTCGGGTCGAGGACGTCATCCGGAGGCTGGCCCCGGCTCGCGTCTTCTCACTAGTCGACGCCAAACAAGGATATTACCAGATTCCGCTGCGGCAAGAGGACCGCAAAAAGACGGCGTTTCAGTTTAACGGGCAGTTACTGCATTTCACGGTGCTGCCGTTTGGCCTGTGTAATGGGCCCAGCACGTACAATCGTCTCATGCACCGCATTACGAGGGACTTACAGTGCGTATCCGCGTACTTCGACGATTGGTGCGTGTTCAGCAGTGCTGAGACTCATCACATCAGTGATCTGCGGCTGGTACTGGAACGGCTGCGGTCTGCCGGTCTGACCCTGAACCGGGACAAGTGTCGGTTCATGACGTCATCACTGGATTCCTTCCTGGGATTCAGTATCTCGCAAGGATCCACCCGGCCTACCGAGGAGCATACGCGAGTGATAGAAGCAGTCAAGAGGCCTGGCAACCAGAAGGAGCTGAAGCGGTTCTTCGGCCTCTGTGGATTCTATCGTGCTCACGTGCCCCGTTTCAGCTTGATCGCCCGACCGCTACAGGACCTGCTGAAGAAGAGCAGCACGTTTCACTGGGATGGAGCACACGAGTCTACGTTTCTCTGCCTCAAGGAGACGCTGATGTCACGGCCGGTTCTGACCATCCCTTCAGAGACGTCTGAGTTCACCGTCCGCACGGATGCGAGTCAGGCGGGGATCGGCTGCGTCCTGGAGGCAGACGGCCGGCCAGTGGAGTTCTCCAGCAAGGCGTTCTCGAAGCAGCAACGAGGCTATTCAGTGATCGAACAGGAAGCTTACGGGATCGTGCACGCGCTGAAAAAGTGGCGTCACCTGCTGCTCGGCCGTCACTTCCGTCTGTGCACTGACCATCGACCTCTGGTGTGGCTCCAGTCAAAGAAGGATCTGACTGGCCGCCTGGGGCGCTGGGCTCTCCTGCTACAGGAATTCGACTTCACAATTGAGCACATCTCTGGTCAACAGCACGTTGTACCCGATGCGTTGAGCCGGGCGGTTCCTGAGTCTGCAGCGCCATCTGCAGTCCCGGCAGCAGCGCCATCTGTGGCAAGTCTGAAGGATTGGCATGCGGAGCTCGGTGCCGACCACAACATTCAAAAACTGCAGCAGCAACAACCAACTGCCATCAGAGTCAACCAACGTGGCATGCTGTGCCAGGTGCATCCGAAGTGGGGAGAACGACTGGTGGTGCCTAAATCACAACGGGCTGGCATCATCACATCACTGCATGATGATCCCCTGGCGGGCCATACAGGATCCAGGAGAACGTTACACCGTGTCCAAGAGCGCTACTTCTGGCCTGGAATGGCAAGAGACGTGAAGCAGTACGAGAAGGCGTGTCTCATCTGCTGCCGAGTCAAATATACGCCAGTGCCAACTGCACCTCTAGTGCCTGTGGACACGTCGATGCTGGAGCCGTGGCAGAAGGTGACGATGGATATCGTGGGGCCCATTTCTCCTACGTCTGAGAGTGGAGCACGATTCATCATCGTATGCCAGGACTACTTCACCAAATGGCCGGAGCTGGTGGCAGTCTCAACCACCGACGCGGCGACCGTAGAACGTTGGCTGTTAGACGAGGTGTTCTGCAGATACGGATTTCCAGCGGAAATCGTGACTGACCAGAGCACACAATGGATGAGCGCGTCATTCGCAGCGTTCTGCAGAAGATTGGGGAATCATGCACAGAACGACCTCTCCCTACCATCCTCAATCCGATATGGTAGAACGCTTCAATAGGACGCTGTTGAAAATGAAACGCTCGTACGTGGACGAGAACAAGCAACAATGGGACCAAAATCTTCAATCTCTGGCCTTCGCCTACCGCACAACAGTCTGCGAAACAACCCAGGCCACGCCGTTCGAGCTGGTCCAGTGTCGACGCGCGAGACTGCCCATAGACGTTCTGCACGCGCCACTGCGTTCGGCAGACCGATCCGGTCTGATGAGTAGGCTCACTGAGGTACGTGAGACGGCTCGGCGAGCTTCAAGAAGAGCGGCGGCGGCGCGTGCGACTACGTATGACAAAGCGAAACATGTCAAAATGCGCACATTCCAGAACACCTCGCTGGGGATGAGGTGTTCTGGAAGCGCCCTATTAAAGGGAAATAATGACCTTTTTCCACTAAAATGGAGTTAGCACTTGAAATCGCCAGACGAGATCAAAATATATTGTAAATTCATCACATTTTGCATGAAAACTTTCCTACCGAAAGATATTTCAAGTTAAAGTTGATAAGCGTTCCACACTTTTAACGACCGGTACTTGCACTATTTCTGACCTTTTGTCAAGTACTTTTGGTCCTCATCAAACTGCGGGCTTTTCCCGTATTGTTTTTTTACGCAATGGAGTGGAAAATATATTGTGCGTTCTGCTTGTTGTGATTACATGCCCGGCGATCTTCTAAAACTAACAGCGATTGAAAAGTGGCAATAAAATCGGAAGCTCATCGATGCACATCAACGCGGCATAGTTAGTGGTTGCGACCCTCAATTTTTGCAAATCGATTCATTTGTTTTCAACATTAGGAGTTGTGTATAGTTTGTCTGTGGCTGTATATAACACTATGCTTTATTTTATCATGAAAAATAATATTTTTTCCCAAAAAAACTAACGAACAATAACACAAAACTGGCAATTAAATCAGAAGCTCATCGATGCACATCGACGGCGACCTATTTAGCGTCGGCGATTTGTTTACAAAGTCATTGTCATGCTTATCGGCGCACTTAACCATCTCGGCGCACTTGGCGAGTTGCTCCTGATTAGTATACCCAAGTGCCGTAGCAGGCTTTGTTAATGACGTCACTGGTGCCATTCTTGTGTATCATTGCAAAATATATCTGATTTCGAGTTGAAAGCTAATTAAAGACTTATTCAAATTATTGTTTTTAAGTTTGAATTTTCTTGTTAATCATTATTAAAGGTATTTTATCACTGTATTTCATAGTAGTTGACACTTCAGAAACTTGTGACGTAATAATATTGTATCCAATATGCCTTTCCCTCACCTTTTGCTATTGTGGCGCAGTGCCGAGTGCTTTGCGAATACTAGCTTGCCTGGGTTCAATTCATTCCGCTCTTATTTTATTCGAGTTGGTATAGTTTGCATGTTGTTGTTATTCATGACTTATACTGATAGTCAGTCATGCATCACGGATGCTTCACGGATTGCTTCACGGATCAGAGTGCTGCTCGAACGCACGCTAGTAGCGCTTTCGTTCTCCATGGCAACCAGGCGTGAGCCAATGAAAAGCCAGAATGTATTCTCTTTCTGGCTTTTGATTGGCTGACGCCTGGTTGCCATGGAGAACGAAAGCGCTACTAGCGGGTGTCCGAGCAGCGCTCAGTTTGATCGGAAATGTCACAGAGCCTCCACAAATGCCGCACTCGATGTTAACAATGGTAGGGAAGGACGAATTTGTCAATGACCTTCATGAAGTACACAAGGTACTTGTTTTGTATTTTTTCCAAACTTACAACTTTGAATTTGGGAATAATTTTATTGAATTCTTAAATTTAAATAAAATAATTTTAAAAACATAACGGTAGCCTAAGAAATTGTTGCTAACAAAATCAAAAGGTCATTATTTCCCTTTAAGCAGGCAGGTGTGTCCTCGAAATTACAGCCTATCTGGAGCGGACCGTTTGAGGTTGTGGATCGTGTGTCGGATGTAAACTATCGTATTCGGGATGGACAGGGCAAGACGTTGGGCATTCATGTGAACAATCTGAAAATGAGCCATGTGACAGCGTGTGTGCCTTCACCAGTGATCCGTGGTCGGGGTAGACCAAAGCGGAAGGAAAACGTTTAGAGCTCGACATCAGGGTATCATTAGGTGCTATGTACACGGAGGGCTTATGTACTGGTACCATTACGTTGTGTTGCATGTATTGCTGTCACTATGTAAGGGGTGAGGTGTAGCGTGAGTCGTGAGATGTCGCCACTAGGCGGCGCTGTGTGTCTGATCTGTGTGTACTGACCTTCAATACAGCAGTTGGCCGCTACAAAACGCAATTCACCAAAGATACAAAATGGCATTCTCTTTAAAATGACAATCTCGGATTTTAAAAATCTTGGGTTTTTGACCCCTAATTTTTTTTTTTTTTAAATCCCCACAAAATAAAATTTTCAAAGATGTTAAAACACCGGAATATATGTGAGAGAACTGAGTATGAACAATACTCATACCAAATTTCAAAGCAATATCTTCATTTTTGACTGAGTGATGGCTCCCTAAGTGTAAGAAACTGATGACGTCATTTTTTTTAATAACCTTTTCTGGCTTTTTATGACAAGATACGGACAAATAATTACCTTTTCTGTATTTATGAGCCAAAATTGGTCTAGAAACATGCTTTTTTAATTGCATTTATCAATTCTAATTTTTAGGTTTTCTGAAGAGCAAAATCGCTGTTCTGGACGTGGTAAATCCGAGGTCATTCACTTGACTTGGAAGGTCACCCGTTGATCTGAAACCTAAAAGTAGAATTATGTTAGATTCATCTAATGACAGGCAACATGCTGGTTCTTACCGCATTTCTCTAAGTTGCTTGGTTTGGAAGTTAACAGGGGGGGGGGCTGCCAGGCATTTTTTGTTTCACCCTCGAAGAGGCGCGAACAATTCTTATGCCTATATTGAATTAATAATTAATTAATTTGATTCACTGATTTGATATAAGATGGACATTGACTGCATGTTTAACAGATAAAAAAGCTCCCGTAGGGCGAGGGATAATCTACCCTAACGTCAGCGCGATATAAATTTAACCATGCTCTAAATCTATCGCCGAATTTACTTTAACCTACCCTAACGCCAGCGCGATATAACATCAACATCCTCTAAACCTATCCCATAGGGCAGGGTTAAAACCCAACCCTGTCCCGTATTGGAACGTCTTATCTCCAGAAGACGCCGGTGCCAATTGATGACGACGCCTGGCGTCGAGGCGCCTTCTCGGCTCACACCCGCTACTCGCTCGAGGATGTAACCGCTCGCGTCTAACGCTCAAATAAGACGGCGTCCGGCCCTGAACCTATCGCGGCTATCGCGGCTACCCCGGGCTTCACACTACTAACGGCAAGTAATCAGTTGTGGCATTTTTGTTTCGCCCTCGAAGAGGCGCGAACAATTCTTCTGCCTAGATTGAATTCATAATCAATTTATTTGATTCACAGATTTTATATGAGATGGACATTGACTGCATGTTTAACAGATACAAATAATGCCTACGAACATCATAGACTGGTACGACTGGTTTAGCTCCCTTTATACTAGGTTTTAATTTGATGCATGATACTATTTGATAACCCTAAATGTTCCAAGCGGCTTGTTTTATTTATTTATTTAGACGTGCCGGCACATCCACTCTCTCGTGCATTGAACCGGATGTGACACACGGTACCAGTGGCTATTACGTGCCCGTCGCGATGTTACGTGAGGTGATCGGGTAGAAGCGGAGGGTGGATATAAGGATCAGGATGGTGCAGTGCGGCGCGTCAGCCATTTTGGCGCCGCGCACAGCGAACTGCATTAGGGAGGGGAAGGATAAAAGTGGGAGTAAAAAGTGATGTGCAACAGTAAAAGTACATATAAACAAGAAATAGAAACACAATGAAGATGCAAGTGATGTTTCGTTTCGTTCGTTCTTCGTTTGCTAATCGTTTCTGACTTAGCAAGATCAATATTTGCTGTTTGATTTTCAGTCTTATGTGAGCTTCTTCATAGCTCACATAAGCAGCAAACTTGAAATACTGCCTTTAACTATTCGTTTCGTTATTATTTCCTTGGAGTTTTTTTATGGTGTTTATATCACTGTATTTCTTCCTCCAGAGGTTCTTGTGTAATTATCGTGGTTTATTGCCGCGTGACATTAAAATTCAAACGAGAAAATCAGAGGTCGCTTGCGTGAAACTTTACTTCAGAATGCTAAAAATGACGAAAATGATGAAAATATAAATACATATTACATCTTATCCAGAGTAAGTGCCTCAAGAAAGAATATCGCGGTTGCAAGGTGTATCTTGGGGCGCTGCCAATCTTCGCCGGTTGCAAGGTGTACAAGCAGTATTTTGCTAATGTAGGGCCTAGAATAAAAATATGCACATAACTGTCTTGAAACGTCAAAGTATTAATATTGATAAGAAATTGACTGCCACATAACAATTACGCCGCTAAGAGGCGCGAAATTTGAGGTTTTGGAAGGCTGGAGCACTATTTTGCTATTTTAATCAAACCGTATAGGTGTATCACGAGGAAATGAGACTAGCAAAAAGGAGGACCAAAAAACATGTTGTCCCTTCCCCCTCTTTAGGGCTGAAGGGGCTCCTGGAGCCGCCGGTGCTCCCTCACCATAATCTAAGCCCGCCTCGCCAAAATTCCCACCCAGTCCAAAATCCTTACGGGAGGCCCTGGGATGGTTGTTTGCACAATGGAAAGAGATATGGCGGTCTGATAAGAACCACGGTCATGTAACATATACGTCCTTGTTTATCTCGCTGTAAAAAAAAATAATGCCAGAATCAAATCGCTGTCATGAAAATTCGCACAAGTGCTCACACGGTCAGGGTCACCGATCACCGCTACCGGCCGGTCGGACACTGACCCCACGTGTCCCATCCCTAATCACGTGACGTCATTACCAAGGGTCCGGTCAGGCGGATCGATCGCCGCACATTAAATAGAGGGGATTATGGGTTCGTAACGAGAGGCCAGACCGACGCTAGCCTTCAGTCACGAGGGGAAAAACCAGTGGATTTCGCTCAGGTGGGACAGTTGTTGTACATACAGCAAGTACCAAGTACCAAGTACTGAGTATCAAGTACTGAGTACCAAGTACTGAGTACCAATTACTGAGTACCAAGTACTGAGTACCAAGTACTGAGTGCCAAGTACTGAGTGCCAAGTACTGAGTAACAAGTACTGAGTATCGTGTACCGAGTACCGAGTACCGAGTACCACTAGTACCGATTACCAAGTACATAAACACGACCCGTGGTACACTATAGTCACACAATACACTACACAATGCACACTACACATTATACACTACACAATATACACTACTAAATATCAAAGGCGGATCCAGCCGGGCGTTGGCGGGGGGGGGGGGGCAAACTGGTTTTTAGCGGACCCTACCTAACCCCAATTTCTATTTTCTTCCCGGATTTGGGCCATGCACTTCGTTTTGCAACCACACGATTTCTAATGTTTTTTTATAGGTTTTCGACCTTTTGGGATATCGAAAAAGGAAAGATGTCAGCTTGCAGCTTGTATTGTTCCGACAGAACTAGGGGCGTCGCCGATAATTTTTGAGTGGGGGGTGGGCTGAAATGACGAAAAAGGTGTACCCCAATTTGTTATGCGTGTATTTAACCCTCGCCCGGGTCGGGGGGGGGGGGTGGATGCCACCCCCATCGGGTTTTCTGGAATAACTCGCGTAGTTTCCAGCGATTGCGATGGAACTTTCAGTACCCTACTTTTTAAAAATTTGACACATACTCTGACCATTTCGAATTGCTAACCCACATGATTCGTAACCTGTTTCTCAAGGTCATGTCAGGCGCAACTGGCGTCTCGCGGTATCTATGCTTGTAACTTGTGTAGTTTCCGAGTGTTTGTTGTTCAGGTGCATATGCACAGGTGTTTACAGGTGACAGTTGTGGTTTCCACGGAGATTGTGACCTCGATTGACCTTTTCAGAGGTCAACTGAGATCATTGACCTCCGATGACCTCAGATGACTTGTTTGGGCTTCTGGCGGTTTCTAGGACATTTTGTGACGCTGATTTCAAATTTGGGATCCATTTTACATAATTATATGTTCCACTGGGATCATGCGCTTCCACAGGTCAACCGAGGTCACCGACCTCAGACGACCTGGCATGACCTTTTTGGATTTGGGCAGTTTTTAGGACATTTTTGGACCCTGATAACGAATTTGGCACCCATTAAGCATTATGATATGCCCATTCACGATTATAGCTTGATAAAATTCAATTTATACGTATTTACAATTGTAATGACTTTTGGGTCATTGGCATGACTTCAGAGGTCACCTAATGACCCAAGACCTTAAAATTTCCGGCTTCCTCTCGTCACACGCAACACGCTCGTCTTTGAATCGAAGCTCTAGCTCAATTAGGAGCGAAACGCTAAGTGGGCGGTCGTACCAAAGCCCCCCCCCCCCCCCCCCCTCTACCCGAACGCGTAGTGATTTTGCCCTAGCCTTTGCATAATTTTTTATGTGGATATGCATGTTATAGTAGGTACTTGTTATTTAGCGCCACGAAGCGGGGTGACATTTTTCGGGTTTGTCTGATTAAACCCAGAAACATAGGCTTCTTAGTCTTGTAGACGATAAGAAGCTAAAAATGTTATTCATTCAATTCATCGACCGGCATCGACGGCGGGCTACGCGGATGTCCTTGCCTATATACCGACTACGGGCGCCCGGGAATATCTAGAGGAGATCTTCCCGTCTAACCTAGAGTGATTTCTGAGGCACGTCCGGCCTCCTCCTCCCTCTCATCCTTCCTCCCTCGCCCTCCTGTCTCTGCGCCAACCTATCATCCTCTGGGCATTTGGCACCCGCAGTCTCGGACTTTACTACCTGTAACCTCCCTTTAACTACCTGTAACCTCCCTGTGATATGCGGCCAGCCGATATCACTCGGTCTGGGCATAATTTTCCACGAGCACTTTCATTTACATGTTTCGCCACGCTGATAGATTTTCGATGCAAGGATCGGGCACGCAAGCCGTCATGCCTCTTCTTAAAGCTCCAATCCTTATTTAATCTCTGTCTGGCCCTGACTGTGAGTATTATCAGCCATAGTACATTTAGCTTCCTTCTCTCTGCTGGAGCCTGTATTTACTGTTATCTGCTAAAAAAAAATCGGTGACAGACGCTGACAACGTTTTATAATCCTCTTGGATTGGCGCGACTCAATAAGAACGACCCAACTGCCGTAACACAGCATTTTGATATTTGTTTATCCACGTATGCAACTTAGTTTCCCGATGTTGCGACAATATATTAGTTTGCTTTTCCGGCCTCCGGGCTACATGTAGTTAGCCCGGAGAAAACACAAATCATGTGAATCTTGTGAATCATGTGAACCTACGTATCCGCAGTCGGACCTTCCGATCATCACCAGACTTTCAAAAGGGTCCCGCGCCCGGCTGGGGTATTCAGCCAAACGCGCCCCGCTAGGGGGGGGGGGCATATTCTGCCCCCTCGTTATCTTCCGAACCAATAATCGCAGCGAGACGCGCAATGGGGAATCGAAAGCTCTCAATGAGACACATGTAAAGCATGTGCTAAATGTTCAAAATAATGTCACATGTCAGGTCACGGGCTTGTGAAATGTCAAAATCGAGGTATTTGGGTTTATTTGCTATACTTTCCATTTAAAGCCTTATATTGCGACTATTATGGCACAAAGTGCTCTCAGAGGTATAATACATCTTCCGCATAAGGTAAATTGAGATTGTAAGCAAAGGTCAAGGGCAGGTCAGAAAATATAACTATTGGGAAAAGGTCTACGGAAGTCTTGCGACACATGTTTTATGGGCTATTTTACACGTAGAATGTGATAGTAGTAGTCATTTTCACACCCTGACCCCATATCATGGCCTTTAGGTAAAGTTCAGGTCAAGGTCAGGTTGCATAAGGTCAAAATTTGAAATTGATTAATATAAATAAAAAAGTAATGTTTCTAGACCAGTTTTGTCCAATAAATACAGTGGCGGCATTTATTTACCTGTATCTGGTAATTAAAAGCCATAAAATGCAATACAAAAATACGTCATGAGTGAATCATACTTGGGAGCCATTTAAGTCAATCAAAAATACAGATTTTACTTTGAAATTTGGTATGTGTATCGTTCATACTTGATTTTCCAATGTATATTCCGTTTTTTTCTTCATATCTTTGAAAATTTAGATTTTGTGGAATTTTTCTGAATCAAATCAGTTTTTGTTTGGGGGAGGGGGTCAAAAACGAAAAAAAATGCAAATTCGATATAGCCATTTTGAAGAGAATGTCATTTTCTTTCATTTGACGGTTTTTATTGGCAATTTGCTGTACGACTCGATTTTCTAAGTTTAAAAAAACATTAATCGTTTTTCCACCAAAAATGGCATGACCTGACGTCACTAAACGTCATTATCTCCCAAATTACTTCACCAATTATAATGACATCAACATGTTGAGAGAAGACGTAGAATGGATGCAACATAAGGTACGGAACGTTTCACTTCGATATCTATCATAGTTTTCAAGTTATTAGAAAATGCGGGAGGGGGCAGATTCTGCTCCCCTTCCCCCCATTGGGCGCGGGTAAAGAAGAGGCATATTTGACCGGTTTAATTTACATATTGGCGCCCCTCTGGACCATGCCGCCTCTGTCACCGAGGAAATATACCGCCCTCGGGCCTGAAGCCCCTAGCCTTAGAAAATCCTGGATCCGCCACTGCCGGCAGGGGAGATACAGTGGGGGGGGGGGGGGGGGTTGGAGAGGGGTCGGGGCTATAACCCTCTCGGGAAATCTGAGGGCAAACAAAATATGTGTAAAAGTTGAATTGAAAATGGGGCCCCACTAAATATAGTGGGCCAAATCCGGGAACTTTTTACATTTTGGGGTTAGGTAGGGTGCTCCTCGACAGTCATTCGAGGGCCATGCACCTATTCATTTTTCATTTTTTTACTTAACCTAATCTAACTGGTATTTTCAGCATGGTATGGTCGTTGTGGATGGTAGGGGCAACTGACGGCCACGGGCCCTCCCTTGAACCGGGCCCCCTGTGTTCAATATCCCTGCCCGGGGGCCCCTGTGTTCAGTACCACTACCAGGGGACCGACAAAGGGGTTTCTGATAGTCCCAGGGGCCCCCGAGATGCCGGCAAGAGGAGACCTCTGGCTGTCATTTGGGTGGGGGCGTCAATATTTGTTTACAGCTAATGGGGCTCCCTATCTTGTACCGGGGACCCCCGACCCCCTGTCTGGAACCAGGGCCTCCTGTACTCAGTACCGCTACCCGTGGGCCCCCTGACCGACAGAGGGGTTACTCATTGTATCAGGGGCCCCGCGTTGCGCAAGAGCCCCCCCCCCCCCCCTCCTTGTATCCGTCCCTGGGTGCCCCCAGGTGAGGATAATTTTAGGACACAAAATTGTCTAATAAAAAAAAAATGTGGCCCCACTCAAAACAAACTGGATCAAATCTAGTGAGTTACAAATTTGGGGTATAGGTAAGTTGGGCCCTTGATTTGTTATAGGCCCTTTTCAGGGGCCTGTACAAATTTCCATGGGTCCAGTCGTCGCTCCAGGGACCCTGGTCGTGCATCCATGAATCCCCAGATGTGCCTTGCAAGGGCCCCGGTCGACCCTCTAGGTGCCCCGGTCGATCATCGAGGATCCCAGCCGACCTTCCAGGATCCCCGGCCGACCCTCCAATGGACGATTTATCACCCATGTTATCACATGGTGTTCGAAATAGGGCCTTTCGGGCCCTATTTCCAAAGGGGCACATTCGGCCAAAGGGGCGTATACGGCCAAAAGGGCACATATGGCCAAATGGGCACGTACGGATCTTCAGGGCCTCAGGGGGGGGGGGGGCCAATTGTCCCGTCCCCCCCCCACCCCCCACCCCCTTGTGTACACCTATGGGTGCGTTCTTTGTGTTACTTATTGCCTTTTGCGTGACTGGATGTTCGGACGGGTGTGGGGCTCTTCGTGGGCAAGTTAGGGAAAGTTCAAGGGTACGGTTGTGTTTGTTGCGACAAAAGCTTTCGAATGATAACCCTTTTGGACGGTTTTGATGGATATTTATTGAATTTTGGACTGGTGAAGTTTTCCTTTTTTTATATATGGTAGCCCGAATCTGGGCTGGGCTGAATCTGGGCTGAATGTGGGCCAACTTAACGTACATCGTTATTAAGTTACCTTGCGTACATCCAGGGCAATAGAACACTGGGTACTCCAAAGTTTCTTTTAGTATATACTAAAAATATACTATAAAAACTAGAAAACATACCAACAAATGAAGGTCACTACCAGATTTGGAATAATATACCAAATATGGATGCACGACATTCGCGGCAAGTATGGCGTTCGTGTTTCAATCAAGAATAATACAGATTTGTACAGCCTTTGTATTCACTCCCGTGCAGTGGCATTCTTCGTCACCGACGGCAGGGTATTTATTGGTCCGCGTCTCGCTTTATGTTCCAGTTTCTGGTTAGTTAGTGGATAATTGAATTATTTAATTTTTGTCAGCTCTTTGAGCAGTCATTGTCGTGTCGTGTCATTGTCACGACCGCACGACAGCCTTGGAATTTGTGCCATTTTCTGGACTTTTTGGGTCCAAATAATTTTGCTCTCTTCATATTTCATATTTCATATCAGGCCGCTCAATATTGTTTTCCCCGCAAGTTTGGTAAGACTTCGCTCGGCTTTCGGCCTCGCTCGTAATATACATCCTTGACACCTAACTGGCTGAATTTGGCGACACTGTGTTGAGATAGTTTTGTATGTACTCATTGGTTATTTGCAGAACTTTGTACATACAAGTTATTGGTTCATGTCGTATTCTTCTGCATCCGGCTGTTGCGCTGAAGCGCCGGAGCCTGGACAGCTCGGCGGCGACTGCTGTGTGTTGAATAGTGCAAGTTCGATCGGGTCTGCTGCCGTTGTACTGTGACTGACCCATGTGAGGCCTTCTGCATGTATGTTGTTGCTAAGCGTGGCGTTGGTCCAGTCCCTGGGGTGCTTGACAAGATATTAACTTGGTATGTATCTTAGGATGAGCAGTAGTCGGCTCAGCAGTAGCAGAAGAGGGCTCCTGTACAGTGGTGGAACTTTATGAAATCGGTTAGGGGGGCCCAACGGCCGAATGGTCAAGTTGACTTACTAAATGTCCAATACTACATATATGTCCAATACTATATGTCAGGCACGTAGCCAGGATTTCGTCCAGGGAGGGGCGGCGCCTCGAAAGGGCCCCTTCCCGAGCGTTGAAAAGGCCCCTTCCCGAGCGTTGAAAGGGACCCCCCAAACAAAAAAAAACGCATGAAAAGACACGTTACAAGGCACGAAAATGCAGTATGGCAGGTATGGCATGGGCCATACCAACGTTTAGGAGCTGGAGTTAGCAACTGCCACATCAACTTTGGAACTAGCGACACGAATTTGGAATCAGCTATACTAACTTTGAATATTTTTGTTAAGCTCAAGACCTGGAACTCTTAAACAAATTGCGCCGCGGAGCGGCGCGAAAATTTTGAGTTTTATGCCCTGGGTTGCTTTCTCATCAATGCGTCGCATTGCGTATGGTGCGGACCTCTAAAATTGCTATATTGTGCGTTTAAAAATGCGGGGAAAAAGTGTTAAAGTGAACTATTTTGCCCAATAATATAGGAAAGTAGCAACATAACACATAAATGCGCCGAGAAACTGAGCGATTTTTTTCCTAACCCGCATATAATTGAATTTGTAGTTAAATTGCGCCGCGGAGCGGCGCGAAAATTTTGAGTGTTATTCCCTGTACAACTGTATTCTTACTGTTGAAAGGCCCAATGTCCCTTCAGATGGTCTAGGGGCCCCTCTGACCTTTTCTACGCCCTTCCGACCTGTTCAGGGACTCATCTGGGATCCGCGAAGCGGAAAGACATGATGTGGGGTGGGTGATATATATAATACAAAAAGGGCTTACTCTACAGGAAAAAATAAATCGGATCTTTCTGGTATATTGTAGCACCCTGACGAAGGGTGTTACAATATACCCGAAAGCTCCGCTTTTAATATTTTGTATTGTGGAGTAAGTCCTCTTTGTATTTAATCTTCATCTGGGATCTATACGTGATTTGACCTTTCTGGTCTCACCAGAGACTCCTATGACCTTCCAAGAAGCCCCTCTTGTGTGTCAAGGGGCCCATTCGGCCTGTTCAGGGTCCTTCCGACCTGGCCAGGGACTGCACTGGCTGCTTTGTCGCCCTGCCGACATGCTCAGGGGCAGGGGCGGCGGATTGCGGGGCGTAGGGTACCCAAAATCCCCCCCCCCCCTCAAATGAAAACCCTGGGGAGGGGAAGGGTCATGTTGCCCCCAGATTGAGCAGGCTAAAATATGGGGGGAACTACCCTTTGCCCCCCAGGATTTTCGACTGGGGGAAATTTTGGGTACCCTGCCCCCGCAATCCGCCGCCCCTGCTCAGGGGCCCCTCCGACCTGCCCAGGGGCCCCTCCAGTCTGGCTAGGAACTCATCCGGCATGTTCAAGAGGCCTTCCGACCGGCCCAGGGACCCTTTCGGTCTAGCCAGGGGCCCCTCTGACTTGCCCAGGAGCCCCTCCGATCGGCCCAGCGACTCTTCTGGTCGGCCTGCGCTGGCTGCTTTGTCACCCTGCCGACGTGCTCAAGGGGCCCTCCGACCTGCCCTGGAGCCCCTCCGTGCTGGCCAGGGGCCACTTCGGCATGTTCAGGGGCCCTTCTCACCCGCCCAGGGGTCCTTTCAATCTGGTCAGGAGCCCCTCCGATCTGCGCAGGGGCCCTTTTAACTTTCCAGGGCCTTCTGGTCTCTCCAGGGGCCCTTTAACCTTCTAAGGGGCCATTCCGACATAGCAAGAGACTGCACTGGCTGCTGTGTCGCCTTGCGACATGCTCCGAGGGCCCTCCGACCTGCCCTGGGGCCCCTCCGTGCTGGCTAGGGGCTCATTCGGCATGTTCAGGGGCCCTTCTGACCCACCTAGGTGCCCTTTCGGTCTGGTCAGGGCCCCTCTGACCTGTACAGGGGCCCTCTTAACTTCCCAGGGGCCCTCTGGCCTGTCTGTCCAGGGGCCCTCCAACCTGCTCAGGGGCCCTTATGACCTGACAAAGGACTGCGCTGGCCGCTTTGTCGCCCTGTCGACATGATCAGGGGCCTCTCAACCTGCCCAGGGGCCCCCCTGTGCTGGCTAGGGGCCCATTCGACGTGTTCAGGGGGCCCATTCGACGTGCTCAGAGGGCCCTCTGACCCGCTCAGGGGCCCTTTCGGTCTGGTCAGGGGCCCCTCTGACATGCACAGGGCTCTTTTGAACGTCCCAGGGGCCCTCTGGTCTTTCAGAGAGGGCCCTGGTGGCTCTAAAGGGCCTCTGAAGTCCTCTAAACTCTCTAAAGACCACGCTTCGTGTAGTAAAGAACCTATGATACCGCGCTTCGCGCGGTCTCGTCGGCCCTTTTCGGCGCGCTGCGCGCGCCGAGAAGGGCCCTCGCGCGCCAAAAAGGGCCCTCCTGGCCTCCAGGGGGGGGGGGGGGGCGGCCGCCCCCGCCGCCCTCCCCTTGGCTACGTGCCTGCTATATGTATATGTATATATAGTGTATAATTATTATATAATATACTTATTATAAAACTATTACAATTATTACAATTATGGAACCATTTTTCCGTTTCATATAGGAAAAATACCCAAAACATGTTTATCTCCAATTTTCTTCTTTCAGCCCATAAAATTGACAAATTGAATATTGAATACTGAAATTGATAGGTAAACACTGACAAGGACGGCAACACAATTTTGAAGCTGTTAATTAAATGTTAAATTATCGCCATCGGTGGCCAATTAAACATGCATCTGAAAAACACGTTCCTCATACATAATGTTCACATACCAGTCGGAGTCGGCAAAAATTAACTGACTCCGACTCCGGCAAAAATCACCTACTCCAATATACTCAGATTCCGAGTCCGAGTCTGCAAGACTGCTTCCGACCGACATGGCTCTCTCAGCCCGTTTAACCCGCGCCGTGCCGGGGGGGGGGGGGGGTGTTTAGACACCCCCCCCCCCCCTCAGGTTTTTCGAGGATAGCGGAAAAACGGCGGCGCACAGCGCCGCCGTTTTTTGACACAGCTGTTCGGGCATCAATTGCGCACATTATGTTAAAAAATACATCGGGTCATCTCAGGTCAGGTCACCAGACCAGGTCACGTGACCCCACCTCCAAAAAACTTGTGGTCGTACCACAGTCACAGTTTTTAGATGATCGGTTTTATACTTACAGGATTTTATAAGGTCATATGTATCTACAATTTGTTTATCTTGAATTTTGTATATCAGCGACCTAAGGTCGGGTCAATTTCGTGACCTCCCCATTATAAGTCAATGGGGAAATATTCAAATGCATCCTATTCCAAAGATACGCAAGATATCAGTCTAATTCCTTCTGGATCATGTTATTATAGGCCATTCTTGATGACCTAGGTGCCATTTTTGTTCACTGACCCCTACAGAGCCAGCCGAGGTCATCCGAGGTCACCAACAGTTGTATGTCAATAACTCTCGACATAATGACGATAGAGAAGTGAAACCGACACCAATGTGTTTGTCTCGTCGAGGTACATCTTCCCATATGCAACATGACCTACTTGGGTCACCACATGACCTTGACCTTAGGTCAAATTGTTAAGTTAACTTAACAAGGTCACCATATATATAATTCAAAGCGCCTTGAAAAGATAAACACAATGGTGTAAAGAGTTTCCCGTTATCTTTATTAAGTAAAAAGTTAATAGCAAAAAACGATTTAGCAAAAAAACTGCATTTTTTTCTTTTTGACCTCTGGAGCCTCAAATATTGACCTGAGATCAAATCTGAGGACACTTTAGCGATTACAAATTTCACTGGCTGGCGTTTGCTTTTTTCTGTTTCTTTCTAACTATCATCGTTTCTGAGATATATGGGAATTTCTGGAGCAATGTCCTAAAACAGGAAAAATTGACCTTTGATGACCTCTGGTGACCTCAATATTGGCTTTAGGAAAACAATATCTTAAGTACTTTCGAATGTGCTTCTCGAGAGCTTTCGAACACGCTTTTCTGCGTCTTTCTAGCGCTTTTAGTTTTCGAGTTGGAGGGGGTGTCTAAACCCCCCCGCCCCGGCACGGCGAAGTTGGCGCCGAGCACCGGCACGGCGCGGGTTAAGGGCTCTCCAGAATGACCAAGAGCTTTCTCAGACTTGCACAGGGCCCTCTTAGGTCTGCCAATGGCCCTCTTAGACAAGCGTAAGGCCCTCTAAGATCAGACGGTGGTCATCTCTGGTCGACCGATAATCCTCTCAAAGAAGCGGAGGGTCCTCTCTTAGGGACTTCGGGCTCTCTTAGGCCTAAAAAGCGCCCCCCACCCATGGACGATTAAGGGTCCTTTCAAACTGGTAAACAGATCTCTCAGACAGGCACAGGGCCCTCTCAGGCCTGACAAAGGTAATTTCAGAACGACAAGGAGCCTAAGGCTCTAAGGCCTAGAAGATACTGTCTCAAACCAACTGAGGCCCCTCTCAGACCGCCGGGTTCTTTCCGGTCTAGACAATGGCCCTCTAAGACCAGCCTGGGCCCGCTCAGGCCTGGCAAGACTCAAGAGCCACTCGAGCCGACTGATGGTCCCCTCAGGCTGACTGAGTTCTCCTTCAGACCAACCAAGGGCCCCTAAAGCCGACCAAGGGCCTCTTAAGACAACCGAATGCCCCTACCGAAGGCCTCCTCAAGCTGACCGAAGGCCCCTCAGTTCGAAAAATCACCTCAAACTGACCGAAGGCTCCTTAGGTCGAAAAAGGGTTTTCTCAAGTCGACTAAGCCAACTGAGGGCCCTTCAAGGCGACCGAGAGCCCCCTAAAGCCGTCAGAGGACCCCTCAGGCAGACGATGGCCCCTTCAGACCGACCAAGGACCTCTCAGACCGAAAAGCCCCTTCAAGCTGATTGATATCCCCTCAGACCAAACGAGAGCCATTCAGGACGACCGAGGGTTCCACAGGCCAACAGAGGGCCCCCTCAAGCTGACCGAGGGCCCCTCATACCAAGCGAGGGTTCTCAGGCCCACTCAGGGTCCCCTCACGCGGACCGAGGTCCCCTCAGGCATACCGAGGGCCACTCAGACAGACTGAGGTCTCCTCAAGCCGACAAAGGGTCCCTCGGGCCGACAAAGAGCCCCTCAGGTCGAACCAAAAGCTCATCAGGTCAACCAAGGGTCCCATCAACCCGGCCGAGGTTCCCTCAAGCCGATCGAGGGCCCCTAAAGTCGACCGAAGGCCCCTCAGGCCAACCGAGCTTCCATCCAGGCCGACCGAGGACCCCTCCAGGCTGACAGAGGCCCCCTCAGGCCGAAGAAGAGCTCGTCAGTCCGACTGGCCACCCTCAGGCCGACGAAGGGCCGGGCAGCCAAGCCGGTCGAGGTTTGATCAAGTCAACCGAGCCCCCCCCCCCCCCCCCCCTAGTCGACCGAGGGCCCTCAGGCCGATCAGGCCGACTGAGGTCGCACCCTCTCAGGCCGGCAGGGGAACCCTCAGGCCAAACAATGGCTCATTAGGCCGACTGGAACCCCCACAGATGAACGAATGACTCCTTCAAGTCGACGGAGTGCCACTTCAGGTCGACCGAGCTCCCCTCCAGGCCCAACGAGGCTCGCGCAGGCTGACCGAGGGCTCGTCAGGTCAACCAAGGACCCACTCAGGCCAACCTCGGTTAACCTCCTGGAAGAGACATGGCCCCTAGGCCCCCTGGCCGCGATGACCCGATGCCCTTTGATGGTGCGATCCCTTCGACGTTCCTCCGCATCAAACTATTATTTTAGCATGGATATTTAGGATATTGCAATACCAGGGAGCCAAAAAGGCTGCATAAACTATCAGCCTTATTTCAGGCAAGAAATAAATTTACAACACATTCTATTGAACGCCATTTAAATAGAGCACTCCGATCGTTAATTCGTCATGCTCCACTCCGCTATTCGCTAATCTGAACGCTTGAACCTTGTATCTACAGACTTATTAGCAGAAGAGAATCCATGCTACCAATTTACCCATAACATAATAAAAAAGCAGTCGCAGATGGAATCACAATGCTCGTATACTTGTAAGATGGAATACTCAAAATGGTATCACATCTTGACAGTGTCCTGGCATTGGGAAAATTGGGGCGGAAAATGACACCCTATGGATACTATTTTTCCACTCTTTTCCCCAAGTTTTCCTCTTAACTCTCGCCCTACGGGAGCTTTTTTCACCTTCGCCCTACGGGGGGCTGACAGGCTGTTAACTTCCAAACCAAGCAACTTAGAGCAATGCAGTAAGAACCAGCATGTTGCCTGTCATGAGAAGAATCTAACAGTATGCGGTTTTTAGGTTTTAGATCAACGGGTGACCTTCCAGGTCAAGTGAATGACCTCGGATTTACCACGTCCAGAACAGCGATTTTGCTCTTCAGAAAACCTCAAAATGAGAAATTGATAAATGTAAATAAAAAGTGTCTTACACTTAGAGAGCCATCACTCAGTAAACAATGAAGATATTGCTTTGAAATTTGGTATGGGTATTGTCCATACTCAGTTTTCTCACATTTATTCCGGTTTTTCTAACATCTTCGAAAAATTTGATTGTGGGGATTTTCCAAAAAAAAAACTTTTTTAATTTTAGGGGCCAAAAACACAAATTTTTGAAAATCTGAGATTGCCATTTTAAAGAGAATGCCATTTTTTTGTTAATGTTTGTTTAATCGACCTTCTCCTTGAATGTACCAAAGTAAGAAATTAAACTTTGTTTTACATTTGCATTCGGGCACAGCCCTTCATCAGATGTATTGCTATCGAAATAACACATCATTCACATACACGACACAAGAATAGACATTTAGCACAGCTCGTGAAAATCAGAGACTACATCCTCCACCCAGCTCCAAACAGCTGAGAATGCAAATGTAAAACAAAGTTTAATTTCTTACTTTGGTACATTCAAGGAGAAGGTCGATTAAACAAACATTAACAAATATATTCATGCTCCTTGCACAAGCACTACGAGAAATAACTGAAACTAATAAGAATGCCATTTTGTATCTTAGGTGAATTGTGTTTGCAATTTCCTTTTAAACTCTATTTTCTACCATTTTTCAAATATTTATCCTTTTTTCACCAACATGACGTCATCAAAACATGATTATCTCCAAAACTACTTAACCAATTTCAATTTTGTTACAGCATACGTATAATTGTTGTAAACTCAGCTACCGAAAATATCAGCAAGATGCGCCGCATGTGTAAAAAGTTATTCAAGAAAAACCTCAAGGGGGGCCTGTCAGCCCCCTCCCCGTAGGGCGAGGGTTAATTCTGCACTCCATATTCTAAAATGTATTGGATAATTTGAACTCTATACTGATTTATGGATGTAATGATAGGACAAGACAGGGAAATACAGATCCAAATTGGCATATAGGTAATAACTAATTCTGGTGAGCGGGTAATTGGACACTGATAAAGCCGAATACAATGGCTTTTGGTTGAATTTTCCACTCTTTATGCTTATTTTTAGCCATAATTTTCCATTCCGCACCTAAGCTCCAAAGCAATCCTAGGACCTTGCATCTTGATATGATGAAATACACCAAATTCAAAACAACAATCTCTACGGGTAGTCTTTGAAGTTTTAGAGGGGCACACATTTTGGAAAACATTGCGGGGGCCCGGAGCACCGTTAGGGGGGCTCAGCTCAGCATTAGGGGGGCTCGGGCCCTCCCAAAGAGATATAAAGTTCCGCCCCTGCTCCTGTAGTCGGCTATCTGGGGCTTCCCCGGCACAAGCGTTGATGTCATGCAGTTTGTTTTAACATTCTGTTGTGTATTTTCCTTGGTGTGAAACAGGTGTTATATAAAATATATGTGATTGATCTCATTATAAAGGCATTGCACGTGATCTTAAACATTGGCAGATCCAGAACGGTGGTTTCAGGCCTGGGGGATATAAAATATATGTGATTGATCTCATCATAAAGGCATTGCACATGATTTTAAATATTGGCGTATCCAGAACGGTGGTTAATTTTGCTCCGATTTCAGGTGTTTTTTGTGTGTGTGGGGGGGGGGCATGGCCGCCATGTCCCCTTCCTCTGGATCCGCTAGTGATTTTAAATATCACATTTGTATGTGCTCTGTTGTAGTATTTATATCCTGATCTAGTCATAAGCATGCTTGAATTTCATCCATATATGTATATATTG
>JAXIVJ010018539.1:0-22874 GCA_036785665.1 Chirona hameri
ACGTGTGTGCGTACGCACGCACACGGCATCCTTAAGCACTAATTATTACCATCGGCTCTTAGACTCCTCCCCAAACTGCTGGTATTTAGACTAAAACTTTTGCTAGATTTCCGGTCGATTTCAGTCGTTTTTTGGGCAAAGCCCCGATGGCCCATGCACTCCTTGGTTTCACCCCTGGCATGCACAAGCGATCTTGAGATTAAGAGCTTGTCTCTGATCAAATACATGTTAATATATATCTTCATCGTATCGTGTTTTTGTTGATCCTTAAATATGAATCATCACATCATCATATAATCATCATAGTTATCATCCCCATCATCGTATATGTATTAGCTTTACTATATTCCCCGGAACTGAATTAAATGTGTTGATGTGCGTGTTGGTATCACAGCAAGTTGGAAAGGCGTGCTTATTTGCACCTGGAGGGCATGGTTAAGTTGAATCACGTGCCATCGATTTCATTTTTACCATAATTCGTACACGAACCTCTATGACGTCACGCTTAGCTGAAATCGCCGGACGGTGGTA
Organism: Chirona hameri; assembly: GCA_036785665.1. Taxonomy (NCBI): domain Eukaryota; kingdom Metazoa; phylum Arthropoda; class Thecostraca; order Balanomorpha; family Balanidae; genus Chirona; species Chirona hameri. The sequence goes on from JAXIVJ010018539.1 coordinate 532, forward strand.
CCTAGTATCTATGGCCTTGAGCAAAACTGAAGAGAACGCGTGCTATACTGGCAGCAGTAGATCCTCCGTTTTAAAAGGCAACCAATAAGGCAAACATCTTTGTGGTAACCCCGCCTCCGTCTGAATCATGCCATGCATGCAATCACTAGTAGACAAGTCATTTATAAGCGACGTGGAGCTTGCGTAGGCAAATCAATCTTCGTCCCATACCCATTCATTAAATATTGGCCTATTACGTTTAATTATTGCTTAATATTAATTTGGATGCCATGGCTGTTGCAAGAGCTGACATAGGTAATTCTATTTTTGGACTTCCGGAATTTTAAAATCAAAAGTTTTAGTCAGAGAATGTCTATTGATTTCATTAACTTAGTATTTCTTCACTAACCCTTGCCCGTGCAGGGTCCAATCAGTACGTGACCGTGCAGGGGGAGGGGGTACAACCCCCCTAGCGTTTCGCTCCTAATTGAGCTAGAGCTTCGATTAAAAAACGAGCGTGTTGATTGTCACGAGAGGAAGCCATTGCCATCCGATTTTAAGGTCCTAGGTCACTAGGTGACCTCTGAGGTCATGTCAATGACCCAAAAGTCAACCAAATTGTAAATGCAAATTGTAAACATTTAATTTAATCGAGCTAGAATCGCGAATGAGCATATAATTATGCTAAATAGGTGCCAAATTTGAAATCAGCGTCTCAAAATGTCATAGAAACTGCTAAATTCCAAAAAGGTCATGTCAGGTCATTTGAGGTCAGTAACCTAAGCCAAAAAAGTAATATGAGGTCATCGTAGGTCAGTGACCTCGGTTGACCTCTGAAAAGGTCAATCGAGGTCACAATCTCAATCAAAACCACAACTGTGTCACCTGGAAACACCTGTGCATATGCTCCTGAACAACGAACACTCGGAAACTGCACAAGTTTCAAGGATAAATACTACGGAACGCCAGTTGCGCCTGACATGACCTTGAAAACAGGTCATAGGTCACGGGTCATGTGACCTACAAGTTCAAATTTTTAGAATATGTGTCAAATTGTTCAAAAATAGGGCACTGAAAGTTTCACACAATCTATTGATATTTACGCGAGTTACTCCCGAAAAAACGAGGGGGGTAGCATCCACCCCCTGCACTGGCGAGGGTTAAAGGGATATTGCCACCTCGCAGGCCAATATGGAGTTTTTGGTGTGTATCGGTAGATTAAGCGTATCCGATTTCACCTGCAAAATTTGGTTCCCGAAACTCCCCCCCCCCCCCCATTAGATCAAAATATACATTTGCACCACTCATGATTGGCACACATTCGTAAAATTGGAGTCGCCTCATCACTATTTAGAATCACTTCTTTGCAGACTATGATTTGCTTTTGAATATTGCAAACTCAACATCACCATTCCGTCAGTGCACTTTAAAATTAAAATGCGTATACAGTTAATTATATTTTCAACAATATAGCCTCTTTCATAATACAACATAAGTAAAACAGCAAGAATGGCTATGTCTCGATTTTGGGGCACTAGGAGATTTGTGACCAATACCTAATAACACAGATAGACTTTTCAAGGTCAAGTCTCGGCGAATTCGGACGCTTCGGCTTTGGGCGGGCGCTATTACCACAGCCAAACTGGATGAGAGCGGCTATCACGAATCTAGTACTGAGCACAGCTGGGACCAACGTTTTGGAGTCAGAAAAAAAATGCCGATACGGGCTTCATGCAACTGTTCGTCTGATCCAATAATCCAATAATTCATGACTAAATATGGTATGATCCAATAACAAAAGTGTTATTGGATCCTGTAGAGTCCATTATCACTTCCGGTGTTTTTTTTCCATTGGCTTCAGCATTACGATCCATAAACACATGCATTTATTGGTAAAATATGTGTAACACGTGCTGAATAGGAAACGGTCTCTCAGTTGCATGATAAATGAACTTATATAATCTTGGAGTGGGAAAAGTTTTACTGCGGGTACTTCCTTCTTAGAATCTTATTGCTGCCGAAAATAACTTCAGCTAATTAAAGATCGGAGTCGATTTCGGAGTCGTAGTCTGAGTCGACTTCAGCGGGTCGGAGTTGGAAGCAGAGTAACCTAAAAACCGATCGACTCCGCAGCCCTGCTGCTAACTACACTATACTATACCCAATACCCATGCCAATAGTTCCTGGCCGCAACGGCAACACCCTGGTTAAGAGAAATGTATGACGTCTCGAACCGTGTGACTACGAAACGCATGGCCACCCGGTACATGCTCCTTATAACGTCCCCTCCCGCCGCCACAAATCAGCCCGTACAAACCGATGATGGCAATTAACATGACAAATCGCCGTTGCCTGAATCAACAGCAGCGCGACTGGCAACGGATCTGCCCAATTCCCGAACTTATTCCGAGGCATCCTTTTTGTGGCCGAGGCCTGCTGTCCTGAGAGAAAGCAGACGGCAGGCTGTAATATGTACACGGGAAGTCATTGTCTGGACCTTGGAAACCATTATTTACACGATGATTCGAAGCAGGCTCTGTGACTGTGTTCTTAACTAGATTTATGCTGTTTTCCATGTCAATCGCGCACCCTTGTCGCTCGCTTCAGATGCCGCAGGCGACTGACGCTGCCAGAAAGATAACAACTGGAAATGATAACTCTCGCGGACTTCGTCCTGATCAATATAATGTGAAGTCGACTTTTGTGGTAGGTTTCATGACTCATGAGTGGGATCTATCATATCGATGAAACCTTTAGCAGCATCGTAATTAAGTTAACAGTGCTTGAACCTTTGCAAAAAGCATAGATATTAAAACGGGAATGCTTATTAAAAAAGGTATTTGGCAGCGTCAAACTAAATGGGTACTAATGTCGCTTTACTTTGTGCTTACTCGACATGAGCTTTCGATTGTCGTTCTCTTTGTAGGTACTGCAATAGTTTGTGCCGTCATTCACTGGCTTGCCAAGCTCTGCCATACCACCAGAGTCCGCCCTCCGCGGCTGGTGACGTCATCTGAGCCGGTGTGCTGGCAGTTCCTGACCGCAGTCGGGTTACGGCCGGTGTCTGTGTGTGTGTCAGTGAGTGTGTGTGTGTGTGTCTGAAGGTGTGTTGAGGTGAGCCGACATGTCTCCTGGCCGACCGGCCGGCTCGGTTACGACTCCTCCCGGCGCGCGCCAGCGGGCGGTGCCGATTATTTGAACGTCTCGCTGTCGGCGATAAACAGCGGCCGCGCAGCTCCGCCGACCTGGATGGCCGCGCCTGGTGCGACTCGTTTGTTTTTCAAGCCGGTAACGAGCGGATCTGTCAGACCGCCCCGGTATCTGGAGACTGACACAGTATCTGTCAGACCGCCCCGGTATCTAGATACTGACACAGTATCTGGAGACTAATACAGTATCTGGAGACTAATACAGTATCTGGAGACTGATGCAGTATCTGGAGACTGACACAGTATCTGGAGACCGACTCATTATCTGTCAGACCGCCCAGGTATCTGGATACTGACACAGTATCTGGAGACTAATACAGTATATAGAGACTGATACAGTATCTGGAGACTGACACAGTATCTGGAGACTGATACAGTATCTGGAGACTGATACAGTATCTGGAGACTGACACAGTATCTGGAGACTGACACAGTATCTGGAGACTGATACAGTATCTGTGGACTGACACAGTATCTGGAGACCGACACATTATCTGGAGACTGATACAGTATCTGGAGACTGACACAGTATCTGGAGACTGACACAGTATCTGGAGACTGATACAGTATCTGGAGACTGACACAGTATCTGGATACTAACACAGTATCTGGAGACTGATACAGTATCTGGAGACTGACACAGTATCTGGAGACTGACACAGTATCTGGAGACTGATACAGTATCTGGAGACTGACACATTATCTGGAGACTGATGCAGTATCTGGAGACTGATACAGTATCTGGAGACTGACACGGTATCTGGAGACTGACACAGTATCTGGAGACTGATACAGTATCTGGAGACTGACACAGTATCTGGAGACTAATACAGTATCTGGAGATGCAGTATCTGGAGACTGATACAGTATCTGGAGACTGACACGGTATCTGGAGACTGACACAGTATCTGGAGACTGATACAGTATCTGGAGACTGACACAGTATCTGGAGACTAATACAGTATCTGGAGACTAATACAGTATATGGAGACTGATACAGTATCTGGAGACTGATGGAGTATCTGGAGACTGACACAGTATCTGGAGACTGACACAGTGTCTGTCAGACCGTCCCGGTATCTGGAGACTGACACAGTATCTGGAGACTGACACAGTATCTGGAGACTGACACAGTATCTGGAGATTGACACAGTATATGGAGACTGACACAGTATCTGGAGACTGACACAGTATCTGGAGACTGACACAGTATCTGTCAGACCGCCCGGTATCTGGAGACTGACACAGTATCTGTCAGACCGCCCGGTATCTGGAGACTGACACAGTATCTGGAGACTGACAGTCATCATCATCATCATGCATTCATATGGGATCCGTAGAAACACGGCTTTTCAGCACAAGAGTCATTTTACAAACACATATTGCAGTAATATACTTTAAAATGAAGAAATATAAATAAAAAAATATAATAGTATCTGGAGACTGACACAGTATCTGGATACTGACGCAGTATCTGGAGACTGATACAGTATCTGGAGACTGACACAGTATCTGGAGACTGATACAGTATCTGGAGACTGATACAGTATCTGGAGACTGATACAGTATCTGGAGACTGACACATTATCTGGAGACTGATACAGTATCTGGAGACTGACACAGTATCTGGAGACTGATGCAGTATCTGGAGACTGACACAGTATCTGGAACCTGACACAGTATCTGGAGACTGATACAGTATCTGGAGACTGGTACAGTATCTGGAGACTGATACAGTATCTGGAGACTGATACAGTATCTGGAGACTGATACAGTATCTGGAGACTAATACAGTATATGGAGACTGATACAGTATCTGGAGACTGACACAGTATCTGGAACCTGACACAGTATCTGGAGACTGACACAGTATCTGGAGACTGATGCAGTATCTGTGGACTGACACAGTATCTGTGGACTGACACAGTATCTGGAGACTGACATAATATCTGGAGACTGATACAGTATCTGGAGACTGGCACAGTATAAACTGTCTTAATGATGAAATGACAAATTACCGAATTGTAAATTGATTACTAACATTTAGTCGAATATTTCATGAACAACTTCACCATCCACATTTGTGCAAAAATATGCAACTATTTACCATGTACAAATTATCCTGCATCCTGTATCTTATGATCTAGATGATCAACAGCTTAAAAAGTTTTCGAAAATCTGTCAGTTCGGGTGGAAATACATTGACCAGAAGAGAAATGCAGTATTTCTTAATAATGGATAAGTGTTTTATTTTGTGGAACACAATATCATTATCGGTTTTCAACATGAAAACCTCGATGATCAGGGGCGGATCCAGGATTTTCTTAGACTAGGGGCCGCTGGCCCGAGGGCGGCATTTCCGATGCTTTCCGAGGGCGGCATAATGTGCTCTGAGGGCGCCATAATGCCTTCCGAGAGCGGCATAATGCCTTCCGAGGGCGGCGATGCACCTTCCGAGGGCGGCATAATGCGTTGTGAGAGCGGCAAGATGTCTTCTGAGGTTGCCAGTATGCCTTCCAAGAATGCTACGATCAGGGGCGCAGCCAGACCTTCGGCAAGGGGGGGGGGCACGACGTCCCCAGTGGTCCCCCTCGGCCAAAGGCCCCCAAAAACAAACAAAAATGCCGCGAAATGGTATCACCTCGGATTCAGACCACTATATTTTGCAAGGCCCCTAAATGGTCGCTAAAAACGTCGGACAGACGACAGGCCCATGTTGAACGGAACCTATGCGTAGATTGACTGATAAGTTCGTAATCTGATACAAAATAATTTGCGGAAACTGGCTCCTTCTGGTAATATGTGAAGTAGTAACCCGCGCACCGACGTGGGGCCCGCCGGTGCAGGGGGCAGATATCCGCCTCCTGAGGTTTTCGTAAATATTGGAAACACGGCGGCGCAAACTTGGCGTAGCTGGTCCCGGCATCAATCACCCACATTGTGTGCAATATGTGATCTCGAGTCATCTCAGGTCAGGTCAACATGTCACGTTAAGTGACCCCACCTCCAAGCAAGTTTGTGAAAGTTTGTGGTCGTGTCACAGCTACAGCGATTGACCGAACAGGTTGAAACTCACACAATTGAATTAGGCCATAAGTATATACAATTCGTACATCTCGAATTTGTTAATATCGGTGACCTTTTTTTCTCTCGAATTTGTAATATGAGTTTGTTGTCAGATCGATTTCGTGACCTCGCCATTATAAGTAAATGGATAACAATTAAAACACGCATAAACCCACAGAAAATGCTTAAATTTGACCAGTTTTCACCAGATACACCATTCTTGTGCCAAATGCAAAGACCCATGTCACATTTTTGTTGTGACCTCTACGAGGTCAACTCAGGTGACCCCGAAGTCACGCATGGTTTGTATTCAATAACTCTGCCAAATCATGGTAGAGTAATGGGGTTATCAACATTGTGTTTGGCTCGTCGAGACGCGTTAAATGATGTAAAATTTGAACTTGACCTGACCTTGACCTGACCACAGGTCAGGTCAATTTTAGGATATGACCTAACTAGGTCATAGTCATCCGACATACCATACCATGCGTCTCGACGGAGAAACACAATTGTGCAAATTGTAGGTATCACCTTATCATGCGTATTCCCTAAAAACTATTTCGCGATTTTGAGAATGTTTCTAGTTCAATGGTCTCCCCTGTGCAAAATATTGACCTCAGATCAAATCTGATGAAGCCTGAGTGATAGAAAATTCAATGATCTTTCGGACGTTTCTCTTTTCGCGCGTCGCTATTCCTTTTTGTTCTCGAGATATAGACGAGTTTTGGTAAGGACACCTATATTTGGCCGATAATTTACCTTTGTTGACCTCTGGTGACCTCAATATTGACCTGACCTAAAAATGACCTTTCACTTTCATTAGACCTTGTTTCGAGCTATCTAACGTTTTTCCCTGTTTGTCGCTACGTTGCATGGTTTTTGAAATCTTAGAGGAATCCACTGGCGGATCTAGGGTCCGAGAATGGGGGGGGGGGGGGAGGGGCTACAATTTTGCTCCGCTTCAGCAGCGAAAAGTTGTTGACGGGGGGGGGGAGGAGTTGGGTCGTCAGCGCGAAAAATCGTTGGGCGGGGGGGGGGGGGGGGGTCGGGTTCTCAAAGCGAAAGTCATTGACCGGGGGAGGATATTTTTGTCTTCCTAATTATCACTTCTTACAGCCAATGCAGAAACACGGGGGGCGGGGAAATTCTTGTATTGAATGCTTGCCATGCTCCTGTGGGAAGGAATTTGCCCCTAATGCCCCCCACTTCCCTGGATCCGCCAGTGGTAAAAACCAGGCAAACCCAATTTTACCTCTTCTGTCGCTTTCAAACATTGTGTTGTAGCTGAGTTCATGCTGAGTCTGATCTTGACTAGTTGGAAATACAAAAAATTGTGAGACCTCTACTCATAACACCCATACAATGCACCGGGATAAGTTTGTTTGTTTGTTTATTTATTGACAATGAGCAACAGGCATTCACCCAATTCACCCAACAGGCATTCACCCAACAGGCTCAAGTAGAGTAATTAAAACACGTGACGACACGACAGCAGCACACACACGCACACAGTTGATAACAGACGAGGCAAATATGATAACGAAAATGTGATTCTAAAATAGAACAAAAGTTCATGAAACGGTAAATATGAATATGAATACTGTCGCCACGATGTCCTCTGGTTACATGCGCTGGCGACACTGATGTGGCTTGATGACTGACTGGGGAAGGCCGGAGTAGGATGTCTGGGTCAGGGCAAGGATGGTGAGGAAATACGACAGTCGCTGACTGATCACAGCTCCTCGATGGCGAGGGCACTGTGATCCGACAGATCTACCGATACTTCGGCGCCTCGATGGCGAGGGTAGCCGAAGCCGACTGGTCGCACCCTTTGTATGAAAAGAGGCCCGTCCCCCGCGTCTCGATGGCGAGACCCGAGAAACGAGTTAAACCCCCGATGTCTCGATGGCGAGACACCGTGGTCGCCTCCCTCACACACCCCGGAAGAGGGAGGAAAGTGACAAGATCCCAGGAAATAAGGACGGGGTGCAGTCAGTCACCTTGCGCTTGAAGGTTTGCTGCTCCGAACTCACATCCGTCCGCCACTTCTCGTCACCTCCGTCAACTCACCACACAACACTTGAGTTCTTCACTCAGATATATTGTTACCCGAACCAAACACGGTAGTGAAAACTACCGTGACGACAGAGTGAGTCTGGTCCGCGCCAGACCCCGCGCGACAGTGACCCGACGCATAGCGCGCCGGTCCGACATAACCTCGCCAGTGCCCGCGGCTCGGGACACCAGCGACCAATCACAGGCACGCACGCCCGCCTTGGCCCAGGTCGGGCCTCGCCCCGGGCGCCACGTGGCCGCTGCGGACGCTACGGCCGCCAAGCGGCCCGGTCGGTAACCCGGCGGGCGCCACACAGCAGCCGCCGGTGGCAACAAATACGTTAAAAATAAAAACATATGTGAACAATAGTTCACAGTCATGCTTTTAGGCTACGCAGACATAAGAAAACGCTTGTAAAAGAAGACATAAGATCAGTAAATGAGAAAACTCCAGCAGTAAAATGAGAGTAAAAAAGTCGCATGCTCACCTCACACACGCCCACACACAATCCTAACTCATCGCCACCAGTGTTGTGCAGCCTATACCGCCATACTCTTGACATATGATTTCAACTGCATTCTAAAAGCCCCTAAGGTATCATTGAAAAGGTCTGATGCAGGCCAGGCAGACAGGAATAGGTTGGTGTTGCGAGGCGCCCGCGCAAAGACGGCACGTTTAGCAGTTTCCACTCTAGCGAATGGGACGTGCAGGATTGTGTGCGATGCTGCGCGGGTATGCCGTGTTGATATTTGCAAGGACAAGCTATGAAGAAGCAAAGAAGACTCAATCCGTCTTGAGAAGGTTCTATGTACAAATAGTATGTCATACTGCACTCTTCTCTGAGCAAGCGAGGCGATATTAAAAGACTGTAAAATATATGAATATGAATATGAGGGTGAGTGTGAATGGTGAGGGGTATGGACATGTGACTCGAGCCAGATAATAAGTTTGTGTTGGACACGGTCCAACCGATCGAGCTGTGTTGCTGCTGCACCTCCCCATATCACACATCCGTACTCGAGTATGGAGCGCTCGTTACTGAAATAGTGCCTAAGTACCTAAGCCTAAGTAATAAAGAAGTACCTAAGTATGATGCAAAATGGGTGCCAGATTTAAAATTGGTACCTGAAATTACTTTTGTCTGGATATGACCTGAGGCCAAAGTAGCCATCCCAAGCTATAGTAATTTAAAATAACCTTGAGAATGAAAAATATTTACTTTACCTACACATTCACAAAGTGTGAATTTTATTTGGCTACATCTTTACAGGGAAAAGGAAAACAACGATACCCGAGTCCCAGTCACAATTCCTCAAATACTGTCGAAATGCGTTCCACGCACGCTATTCAGCGCTATAAACTTTGGCGCCAAAACGCAACGTTTTTTAACTTACGTTGGTTGTAGGAATCGATCCAGATCGAAAATAGCGCCAGACGCACCACGCATATTTGGAAATGTCGAATACAAAGTCAAGGCCCATCATACTTAGGGACAGTGGCGTACCGAGTATCAACTATCAGGTCATGCAGGTCATGACCTGGACCCGAGGCGCCTATCCGCCTCGGGTCCTTTAGGCGCCTCAGGTCCTTTGGACCCGAGGCGCCTATGCAAAGCTGGCGCCCCTCCGATCAGTCACGACGCCCCTCTGACCAGTGACGGCACCACTCCGGCCAGTGAGGACGCTCCCCCGGCCTGTGACAGCACTTTTGCGGCCAGTGACGGCGCCCCCGGCCAGTGAGGGCGTCCCCTGCCATAGACGGCGCCTCTCCGGCCCGTGACAGCGCCCCTCCGGCCAGTGACGACGCCCCCTGCGGCCAGTGAAGGCGCCCCTCCGACCAGTGCCAGCACCCCTCCGGCCAGTGAACACGCCCCTCCGGCGAGTGACGGCGCCTCTCCGGCTAGTGACGGCGTCCCTCCGACTAGTGACTGTCCCTCTTCGGCGAGTGACGGCGCCCCTCCGGCCAGTGACCCTCCTTCCGCACGGTGCGGAAGGAGAAGCGCCCCCACCCCCCGCCACCTTGCAAAATTTCGCCAATATTGGTGGCGACCCTGTCGATCGGATGACGCCCCTCAAGGCAATGATGTCCTTTGTGAATTTCTGCGTACACCACTGCTTAGGGAGCCATAATTCAGTCAACGCTCAAGATATTGCTTTGACATTTGGTTTGGGCATCGTCCATACTTGGTTCTTCAATATCTATTCCGGCTTTTTCATATGATTTGATAGTTTATATGATTTTATGCAGAAATAAAAAAATTGGAGAGAAAAAATCCACGAAATCAAAATTTCCAAACATGTTCAAAAACCCGAATATTAATTGGAGAACGAAGTATAGACAGTACCCAAACCAAATTTCAAAGCAATATCTTTAGTTTTGGCTGACTTATGGCTACTTAAGTATGGTGGGTCTGGATTTTGTATTTGACATTTCAACTACAAATATGCACGCGCCACTTTCCTTCCTGTTACAAAAATGCTACAACATAGAGGAAACACGAACGAGGAAGAAAATAACGTATTTTTTGGTCGCAAAAGTTATTTTTCGCAGTCAGTACCCATTTTTCATTGCCAGTTTCAGCGTTTTTTTTGGGGGGGGGAGGGGGGGGGGGGGGGGTGGCTAATTTCTATTGCCGCCCCCGTCAAACGTGGGAGGGGGAGGGGCTTTTGCCCCTGCCGCCCCCTGGATCAGACAGTGGAGGAATGTCCGCCCCTCCCCCGTCGGTTCGAAGTTGGCGCCCCTCCGGCCCGTCGGTGCGTGGGTTAACAATTTTAGATGCACGCACAAGGCACCTTGAAAGTCCCAGCAGCAACACAATCAAGAAGTGGCAACGCGAAACGTCGGGCCCTCAACATTTTACGTTGCCCCGATTGCTCACGTTTGTGACATGTTACATTGCAAACACATAATTTCGTTTTTTTTTAAATAACGTCAAAGGACGGGGTACCGCATAACGTCCAGAATTTAGTGGCCGATTCTTTCCAAAGTGGTCTCAGATGATAGATAGTGTCCATATCTAACGTCCTTTAGTGTGACCTGGCCCGTGACCTTTGACCTTGGAGGTCAAATTCGAGGTCAAAGGACGGGGTACCGCATAACGTCCCGAATTTATGGCGGGATCCTTTCCAAAGTGGTCTCAGATGATAGACATTGTCCATATCTAACGTCTGTCACAATGACCTGGCCCGTGGCCTTTGACCTTGGAGGTCAAATTCGAGGTCAGAGAACGGGGTACCGCAGAACGTCCCGAATTTATGGCGGGATCCTTTCCAAAGTGGTATCAGATGATAGGCAGGGTCTATATCTAACGTCCGTCAGCGTTACCTGACCCGTGGCCTTTGACCTTATAGGTCAAATTCAAGGTCAGAGAACGGGGTACCGCATAACGTCCCGAATTTATGGCGGTATCCTTTCCAAAGTGGTCTCAGATGATAGACATGGCCCATATCTAACGTCCGTCACAATGACCTGGCCCGTGGCCTTTCACCTTGGAGGTCAAATTCGAGGTCAAAAGACCGCATAACGTCCCGAATTTATCGCGGGATCCTTTCCAAAGTGGTCTTAGATGATAGGCAGGCTCCATATCTAACGTCCCTCAGCATTACCTGACCCGTGACCTTTGACCTTAGAGGTCAAATTCGAGGTCAAAGGACGGGGTACTGCATCTGCGTCTTTGGAAAGAATCCGGCACTAAATTCGGGACGTTATGCGGTACCCCGTCCTTTGACCTCGAATTTGACCTTCAAGGTCAAAGGTCACGGGTCAGGTCACGCTGACGCACGTTAGATATAGACCCTGTACATCATATGAGACCACTTGTAGTCCTCGGGCCGTAAGGGTTCCATCGGGCCGACTGAGGGCCTCTCAGGCCAACCAAGGGCCCCTTTAGGCCGACCGAGGGGCCCCTTAGGCCGACCGGACCCCGACAGGCCGATCGAGGGCTCCTTAAGCCAACCAAGGGCCCTCAGGCCGACCGAGGATCCCCCGTTAGGCCGACCAGGCCCTCTCAGGCCAACCAGGCCCCCACAGACCGACAAGGCCGGAGGCCCCAGAGACCGACCCAGGGATGCCCGTGAAGTTAGCGTCATCGTCATCACACAACTCCAGCGTCAACTTTGTATTTCCCCAAACTTCGTATATAGGTCAATCAGACCATGCTGATTCCAAAAAAATCCAGTTCATTTTGCGATAGCGATTGACCTTCTAGGTCAAATTTGAGGCAAAAGGAAGAGGAACGCACTGGAGTCTAAAGTTACCGTCCGATTTGCTTTAAAATGGTCTTAAACGATTCCTTCGGTAAAAGCCTAACGTTAGCGAGACTTACAGATCCTGACCTTTAAGATCAAATTTCAGGTCAAAGGACAGGGAACAGCGTTAACGGTTGATTTTCCCCAAACTTCATGCATAGGTCAAACAGACCATGCTGATTCCAAAAATTAAGTCTATTTTACGATAGCGATTGACTTTCTAGGTCAAATTTGAGGTCAAACGAAGGGGAATGCGCTGGAGCCTAAAGTTACCGTCCGATTTGCTTTAAAATTGTCTCAAACGATTCCTTGGGTCAAAATCTAGCGTGAGCGAGACTTTCAGGTCCTGAGCTTTAAGGTCAAATTTCAGGTTAAAGGACATGTAACATCGTTAACGTTTGGGGAAAATCAACCGTTAACGCTGTTCCCCGTTTGTTTCCAGTTCCCCGTTAACGCTGTTCCCCGCTGTTCCCCGTGGGTTGCATCGTACAACCCTTTTGGTGTTGATGTTGGGTGGGCATTTAGTACATTTGCACGAAATTTGAGCGAAATCGAAGAGGTCGTCGATTTTTCTAATATCTGCCCAGACGTCTATCTTGGCTTCTAGACGCTTAACTATGGGATGCATCGTACAACCCCTTTGGTGTTGATGTTGGGTGATCATTTGGTGAATTTGTACGACATTTGAGCGAAATCGAAGGGGTCGTAGATTTTACCATTAACTCTATTTGGCCTCTAGAGGCCTTACTATGAGATGCATCGCAAAATCCTTCAAGGGGGATGTTCAGGAGGCGATTGGCTACCTGTGTACAAAATTTAAGCGAAATAGAAGGGATCGTTGATTTCCGAATATCTGCTGAATATTCGAATATCGAACTGCTGCTAACTTTACACACGTGCACCTACGTGCACCTACACTATGGTGGATGGGTGAATGGTTGTGCCAGATATGCTGATATGAAAATTGCCGGTCTTTTGAATGGATGATTTTGTGCCGATCAGTGTGAAGTCCGTCTTCTCAGGGTCTGATGGGGGTCCTCGGCCCGGCCGGCCTGAGAGGCCCTTGGTTGGCCTGTAGGGCCCTCAGTCGGCCTGAGGGAGCCCTCAGTCGGCCCGGGGGTGCACGCGGTCTGACTCGGGGTCCTCCTGAGGGGGGGGGGGGGGGGGGGCTTGCTAGGCTTAAGACGGTCCCGGTCGGCCTAAGGGAGGCCCTTGGTTAGCCTGAGGGGCCCTTGCTAGGCCAAAAAAGGCCCATTCGACCTTAGGACCTCTGGTGGGCCTAAGGGGGCCTCCGTCGGCGTAAAATGTTCCTAGGTCGTCTTGTGGGGGCCCAAGGTTGGTCGGCCTAAGAAGTCCCTGGTCTATCTGAAATGTCCCAGCCGGCCTAAGGGGCCCAAGGCCGGCCTAAGAAGTCCCTAGGTCGTACTGATGAGCCCTTGTTTTGTCGGCCTGAGGGGCTTTTTTACCTGGGCCATGTTCGTTAAGTTAGAGTCATCGTCATCACACAACTCCAGCGTCACCTTTTTATTTTCTCCAAACTTCGTGTTTATGTCAATCAGACCATACTGATTGCAAAAATCAAGTCCATTTTGCGATATAAATTGACCTTATAGATCAAATTTGAGGTCAAACAAAAGGGAACGCGATGGAGACTAAAGTTGCCGTCCGATTTGCTTTAAAATGGTCGCAAACGATTCCTTGGATCAAAATCTAGCGTGAGCGAGACTTTCAGGTTCTGACCTTTAATGTCAAATTTCAGGTCAGAGGACGGGGAACAGCGTTAACGATTTATTTCCCCAAACTTCGTCCACAGGTCAATCAGACCATGCTGATTCCAAAAATCATGTCCATTTTCCGATAGCGATTGACCTTCTAGGTCAAATTTGAGGTCAAACGAAGGGGAACGCGCTGGAGCCTCAAGTTACCGTCTGATTTGCTTTAAAATGGTCTCAAACGATTCCTTGGGTCAAAATATAGTGTGAGAGAGATTTTTAAGTCCTGACCTTTAAGGTCAAATTTCAGGTCAAACGGGGAACAGCGTTAACGGTTGATTTTCCCCAAACGTTAACGCTGTTCCCCGTCATTTGACCTGAAATTTGACCTTATAGGTCAGGACCTGAAAGTCTCGCTCACGCTATAGTTTGACCCAAGGAATCGTTTGAGACCATTTGAAAACAAATCAGACGGTATCTTGAAGCTCCAGCGCGTTCCCCTTCGTTTGACCTCAAATCTAACCTAGGTCAATCGCTATCGCAAAATGGACTTGATTTTTGGAATCAGTATGATCTGATTGACCTATGCACGAAGTTAGGGGGAAATCAACCGCTAACGCTGTTCCCTGTCCTTTGACCTGCAATTTGACCTTAAAGGTCAGGACCTGAAAGTCTCGCTCACGCTAGATTTCGACTCATGGAATCGTTTGAGACCATTTTAAATCAAATCGAACGGTAGCTTTAGGCTCCAGCGCGTTCCCATTCGTTTGACCTCAAATTTGACCTATAAGGTCAATCGCTATAGCAAAATAGACTTGATTTTTGGAATCAGCATGGTCTGATTGACCTATACACGAAGTTTGGGGAAAACAAAAATTGACGCTGGAGTTGTGTGATGACGCTAACTTCACGGGCATCCCTGGGTAGGTCTCCGGGGCCTCCGGCCTGGTCGGTCTGTGGGGGCCTGGTCGGCCTGTGAGGGCCTGGTCGGCCTAAGGAGGGGGGGGGGGGGGGTCCTCGGTCGGCCTGAGGGCCCTTGGTTGGCTTAAGTAGCCCTCGATCGGCCTGTCGGGGTCCGGTCGGCCTAAAGGGGCCCCAGGTTGGCCTGCGAGGCCCTCAGTCGGCCCGAAGGAACCCTACGGCCGAGGCTCAGTCCGTAAAGTTAGCGACTTATTGAGCGACTTATTCAGCGACGGATTCAGATTTGTCCCAAACCTCGCCCCACAGTCAATTCTGGCATGCTGATCGCGAATATGACCTTCATTTTGCTGTGCAAGGTCATATTCAAGGTTAAATTCGACCTCAAATGACGGGGTACCGCATAACGTCCCGAATTTGTGGGGGATCCTTTCCAAAGTGGTCTCAGATGATAGGCATGGTCCATATCTAACGTCAGTCAGCGTGACCTGGCCCGTGACCTTTCCACATTGAAGGTCAAATTTGAGGTCATAGGACGTGGTACCGCATAACGTCCCGAATTTATGGGGGATCCTTTCCAAAGTGGTCTCAGATGATAGGCAGGGTCTATATCTAACGTCCGTCAGCGTGACCTAACCAGTAACCTTTGACCTTGGAGGTTAAATTCGAGGTCAAAGGACGGGGTACCGCATAGCGTCCCGAATTTAGTGCCGGATTCTTTCCAAATATGTTACGCGGTATCCTGTCCTTTGACCCCGAATTTGACCTCTAAGGTCAAAGGCCACGGGTCAGGTAACGCTGGCGGACGTTAACCCGACGGACGCTTTGGGCCCCTCGGCCGCTCCGCCGCTTCCATTGGGCTGAGGGACCGAGACCCTCCGCCATTCGGCCGAGGGGCCCTTCGAGCCCCTCGGCTCAAAGGCCGACCGAGGGCGCCCCCAGGCCGACCGATGGCTCCATCGGGCCGACTGAGGGTCTCTCAGTCCGAACAAGGACTCGGGACGTTACCACCAATCTGGTAAGCCGAGCCGCTTTGGCCCCTCGGCCGCTCCGCCGCTTCCATTGGGCTGAGGCACCGAGGCCCTCCGCCATTCGGCCGAGGGGCCCTTCGAGCCCCTCGGCCCAATGTGGGGGGGGGGGGGGGAGGGGGAACATGACCCCTGTACCCCCCTGGCTGCGCCCCTGGCTACGATGCTGTTGGTAGACGCAAGTGCGCCCTGGCGGCCTCCCGAGAACGCTACGGCGTCTTCGGCGTCGGAAAATCCTTTACAAGAACGGCGCCACGGCGCCAGGGTGCCCGAGGGCGTCGTTTTCTAAGGCAGGGGGCTTCAGCCCCAATGGCCCCCTGGATCCGCCCCTGACGATGACCCAGGTAATTGTAGTTTGTCAAAATGACTGTTCCGCTCATTTTGGTGACAGATTGGTATGAATGGTATTATACAAGTAATAGGTGATTATTCATTATTTTGGATATTATAAATATATCGGTTACAGAATTAGTCGGTATCTTGGCGCAACAGTGACAAATTATTTTGGCAAATTTTCAGAATGTGATATTACAGTTGCTAAAGCTGAATTAAATGAATAGACCAAAACCTTCGGCTGGGTTTTTGAGATCCCACAAGTAAGTGGCTGTTTGGCAGGTTCATTAGCCCATTTCCAATTATTGTCCTATGTTATATTGTTATACTCCAGTGACCAGTTCTAGTCCTAAAGGCTTGCTCCGTGTGGGTGGAAATGACTGGTGTTCCAAGTGAAGTGGTTCTGTAGTCGAGTATTACATAGTACCTATAACCTAATTTGTGATTCATCAATTATATTTCACAAATTAGATGTTTATATTTTGTCCTTAATTATCTTTGGTATTGTCTCTGTCATTTTATTCGAATTTCAATGAACAAATGGACCAGTGATGGGAATGCTGTTACCTTCCACCTGTATCTGTTACCTACCACCTATACCTATTATAAGTACCGTGCTTACCACCACTTGGGGGTAATGGTGGGGCTGGTGTCACCGTCGCAGCCAGGCAATACAATCAAGGTTCAAGGTTACTATCGTTGGTCTGGACACCATCGTTAGTGTGGAGTCATGGGGAAGCACCCCTACTTGCTCTTGTACTTTTATCAACATAACCAGTTTTAATTGCTTTTCTAAGTAAAACTTCTGTTAATACTACACATATGATGTAAATATAACAAGTAATTATGAATTGAGATATCTATGCACTACAACTTTGTAAAATTTAAATTCTAGTCAAGCCACCATCTCAGCTCAGCTTTACTTTGTACCTGATTGCCTCCAGCTGTCTTGAATGATGCTGATTGGTTGAATAGATTGGTGATGAATATAGTTGTGAAGTAATTTATTGCAATGAATCATGTGTTCAAATCAGCATAGTTAAGGTTAGACAGTGCTATGTTTAGCCATTTTCACAGAATCTGAGCCACAGAAGCTTGTTTTGGTCTTGAGAGCTTCAAAGAAGGCTTCACTGCTTGAGCCTGAGAGAAAATAAAATAACTGAAAGATTCATGAATGCGGCAATATTTGAGTGATTTTTGATTGCTTGAAACAGTCTTAAAGGAAATAGTTCACCTTCGGAAATTTTTCAGAACACGATTTTATTATATTCTTAAATACAGTTTCTTTTTCTCTTTTCAAAAATGGTCCTACATCGCGCCAATTCAGGACAGAAGGTTGTAAATTATTAATGTTATGGTGTGCGTTATTGGTCTGCACATGCTCAGATCAGTGCTGACACTCTCAGACGGTACGGTATATCATATATGCGCCGTATTCCTTCGCCAAAAAGTCAAATATCTTCGGCTGGAGAGTCTTTTCAGCCAAGAAAAGTTGCAGATAAGGATTTCTCAACACGGGCTACAAAACTGCTATTTCAGTTCAAAATCCCATGTTGAAGGTGAACTATTTCCTTTAACCTGCGCACTGCAGGGGCTTTGCGCCGAACACGAACTGTAAGGGGGTTGATTTCCGCCCCCCCCCCCCCTGAGATCTCGAAAACTACGCTACGTAGCGAGAAGTAGAAAACGGCATTTGATAGCTTGATACATGTTCTATCGAAAATATTCAGTATTGTTTTAGGTCAGGTCAAAATTGAGGTCACCAGAGGTCATCGAAGGTCAAATTTTCCAGTTTTTTCCTGTTTTAGGACATCGCTCCAGAAATTCCCATATATCTCAGAAACTATGCTAGTTAGAAACAAACGGAAAAAAAGAAAACGCCAGCCAGTGAAATTTGCAATCGCTAAGGTGCCCTCAACTTTGATCTCAGGTCAACATTTGAGGCTCCAGAGGTCAAAAAAGAAAAAAATCGACGTTTGTTTGCTAAATGGTTTTTCGCTATTTACTTTTTATATAATAAAGATAACGGAAAACGGGTTACGGCATTGCGTTTATCTTGTCAAGGCGCTTTGAATGATATACATGGTGACCTTGTTAAGTTAACTTTAAAATATTGACCTCAGGTCAAGGCCAAGTGGTGACCCAAGTAGGGCATGTTGCATATGGGAAGACGTGTCTTGACGAGACAAACACATTGATGCCTGTTTCGCTTCTCTATCTGCATTATGTCGGGAGTTATTGACACAAAAGTGATGGTGACCTCGCATGACCTTAAATGACCCAATGGGGGTCACTGAACAAAAACTTACACTTGGATGATCAATAATATCCTATAATAACATGATCCAGAAGTAATTGGACTAATATCATGCATATCCTTAGCATTTGTATATTTCCCCATTGACTTATTATGGGGAGGTTACGAAATTGACCTGACCTTAGGTCACCGATATCAAAATTGCGAGATATGCGAATTGTAAGTACGTATTCCCTCATGACATCCTGTAAGTTTCAAACTGATCGGTGAAAAACTCTGGCTTTGGCACAACTGCAAACATTTTTGGAGGTGGGGTCACTTGACCTGGTCTGGTGACCTGACCTGAGATGACCCTATATTTTTGCTTCAAAAAGTGATGTCCTGACAGGTTTGCGAAAACCCGGCGACGCTGTGCGTCGCCGTTTTTTCGCTATCTGTGAAAACCTGAGGGGGGGGGGGCGGAAATCACCCTGCAGTGCGCGGGTTAAGTGGCATGTATCAATAACAATTAACATGGTGTCAGTTTCAGAGCCCAAGGTCAAAACTCAGCTCATGAGGTGAAATAACGATTTGAATCCGCAGAAGTTTAATCCTGGTATATTCTGACATATGATGAGTCACAAAGTACTCCATCAAACTTCATGGCACATTAGAGAGATTGTGATTCACTTGCTTTGCAAGTTGTGCTACTTTCTGAGCAAAATAAGTGTCATATTTTTGCATTAAACGTACAGCTGTCCCAAATCTCGCAAGGTGAACCATTCCTTTCCAGGTTTTTGAAAAAAGCATGCAAGTGCTCTATATAATATATTTGTTTATATTTTGTATTAGTCTTGTTTGTGTGTTTATTTATTTAGACGTGC
The DNA here is from genome assembly GCA_036785665.1 of Chirona hameri. Lineage (NCBI taxonomy): Eukaryota > Metazoa > Arthropoda > Thecostraca > Balanomorpha > Balanidae > Chirona > Chirona hameri. Next base: position 20,200 of record JAXIVJ010018539.1, read on the forward strand.
CGGCACATCCACTCTCTCGTACATTGTACACGATGTGACACACAATACTAGTGGCTATTTCGTGCCCGTCGTGATGTTACGTGAGGTGATCGGGTAGAAGCGGAGGGTGGATAGAAGGATCAGGATAGTGCAGTGCTGCTGTTATTATTTGCTCCACAGTTATTTAGTACAACTGCAGGTCAGAACCCACTTACAACTGTAGTTAAACAAAGCACACAAACTCACATGCTCATACATTCACACATTTCACTTACCACATTCATGTACTCATATCCACATTCCACATACTCATACATTAACACATCCATAATCATATACCACAGTATGTACCAATATTTATGTGATATGAGTTTATACCAGATAAACTGCTAGTGCTGACAGACTCCTTTCTTCCAGAACATCAGGGGACAACATATGAATCCAATACCAAAAACTTTCCTATGGAATGGAGCTAGTCAAGACTTGCTGTATATCCTGCTCTACAGATTGAGAGGGATATGCCCTTATCACCAGTCATCACTGAAGCCAGAGGCGATTTGGCACAAACATTCTCAAGAAACCCAGCATAATGGATCAAAGCCTGTTGACACTTCTGCATGTGATGAGGAGAGCAATGTCTCTGTCGACACTGCTGTATTTTGTGAAACCACAATCCAAGATTCAAAACGTACAGTGAAAGCATTTGATCATTCCAGTGGGCCTAGCAGGTGTAAACCACCAAATAAGAATCACATTGTACCAGAAAGGTTACACCGGCAGGCGGCATCTCCATCCAACAGTCCGGCACTGCCACAACCACCGCCCTGCGATAGTTCCAGCTCCAGTGTATCTCTCTCCAGCGCAGACGAGCCGACTGGGCCTGACGCCAGCTGCACGGCAACTCCAGCCCCTCCTCTGAGCCCAGTAACCACCACTGGGAGGTGCCCCAGGGCGGCAGCACGCGATCGCTTGGGACCCGGACGTGGCCGCCCACTGTGAGCGCTCCACCCCTCATCGCGGCGCCGCTGCCGCCGCCCACAGTGCCGGAGCGGGCGCGCCAGGCGCACCCGACCTCTGACGCTGAGCTGCGCCGGCTCTGCAGCTCCGGACAGCTGTCGGCCCGCGCTGAGCAGCGGCCGTCGCCCTGGCCGCCGCCGGCACCCCGCCACCCTTCCCGACGCTGGCGCTGCTGGCGAACGAGGCGGCGCGCCGGGCCGACCCTACCGCGTTCGAGCGCGCTCGCCGGCTGGCGGCCCGCCTGTACCCGGTCAACTACGGCCGCGCGGCGCGACTGCGGGACTCGCAGCTGGAGCTGCTGTGGCGGCGGCGGCTGTTCGCGCCAGCCTGCGGTCTGCTTCTGCGGTACCGCGCCGATCCGGTCCGTGGCCAGCTGATGGCGCGACGCTTTGCTGTCTGCTGCTGCTTGGCCGCCCAGGAGGGAGTCGAGGACGCCCTGCCGCACATACAGGTATGCGGAGGCTCTTCAATGCTAGTTACCTTAATTTCATTGTGATAAAGTCGTTGTTTAGCTTGCCAGCACATTTATATCAATTCACAGTACAAAGAAGCGAAGTTGATTGATATTCCCTGGCTCGCCCACACTTAATTGCTGATAGAGCCACAGCAGTTTTCTGACTGACCTACTCCCCCCGGTCCTCTCCGCCTGACCCCTCTCCCCTGTATCTATCTGTCCTGCAGAGGACGGCCGCGGCGTCTCCGGTCCGCGCGGCGTCTCCGTCTGACCCCTCTCCCCTGTGTCTCCCCCGCAGAGGACGGCCACGGCGCTGATGGACCGCGGCGTCTCCGGTCCGCTGCTCTCCGCCTGACCCCTCTCCCCTGTCTGTCCCCGCAGAGGACGGCCGCGGCGCTGATGGACCGCGGCGTCTCCGGTCCGCTGCTCTCCGCCTGACCCCCTCTCCCCTGTGGTCTGTCCCCGCAGAGGACGGCCGCGGCGCTGATGGACCGCGGCGTCTCCGGTCCGCTGCTCTCCGCCTGACCCCTCTCCCCTGTCTGTCCCCGCAGAGGACGGCCGCGGCGCTGATGGACCGCGGTGTCTCCGGTCCGCTGCTCTCCGCCTGACCCCCTCTCCCTGTCTGTCCCCGCAGAGGACGGCCACGGCGCTGATGGACCGCGGCGTCTCCGGTCCGCTGCTCTCCGCCTGACCCCTCTCCCCTGTGTCTCCCATCAGAGGGGTGGGTCTCCCACTACACTCCTCCCTCCAGTCAAAACGACAGCCCAAGTATCTGCGTGAATGAAGATATGCCCGACAAGGGAGCGCCGGGCACAGGAGTTGGGACAGGCCAGAGCCAACATGAAGCTAACAACATATTGTATTGTAAAAAGGCTGCATCATCACCAACAACTGGCACCACAACTTTCAACATATGGCGATAATTCAATCACGAATACATACGTCCGAAGTCCCGAACAATCGCTGAGATCACAGCATTTATAAGCTCTGAATCACCGCATTCCAGCTCAGCACAGCAGCACTTGCGTTACCACTTGTCCCAGCCATGTCAGGGGCGGGCGGCACTTTGGGGCGCAGCAGAGCCGGCTGGTGGCCGCTGTCGGTACTTCATCCGCAGCAGTGCTGCCGCGCCTTCAGGCGGTGGCGCTGCAGTAAGCTCGAGTACCGATTGATGACGGTAGATGGCAGTGATATCGCCAGTTCGCCCACCAGCTTGAACGTCTCC